>JAXQKB010000124.1:0-289203 GCA_037042295.1 Irpex sp. Y119-03 | reverse complement strand
TCGCATCAGCCGCATCACTTGCTCTCGAGAGTCGACTTGACATGACCTGAACTGACCCACAAGAATTGACCAGCCCCTACGCTCTTTACCAGCCTCTTCCTTGCTTTCCTCTCGTGTGTATGTATGCCAGCCGCTGCGGTCTCCAGAAGGGGTCGGCGAAGCACGTTAATGGATTATTAATCGCCGAGATACCGGGGTCAGTAGTCGGCTACCTACGTACACTATATATTGATAAGTACTTCTCTAGGACGCTGTGCTTACTTATATTACAGTATCTTACCGAACGAGCCCTGTCTTGTTTGCCGTCCAGCATTGAATTACTACGCGTTCAGCTTGAAGCGTCAAGTTGGATGAGTCACTGCCAAATGTGAAATTCCCCAGGCAGGCTGCCCGTGGTCGTTCCGCACAGGAGGACGCCGGTTATTGTCCGTCTGCCCGTCCGTCTCGCCGTTGTTACTTGCTGGTTCCTGAAGCCGATGGGCGTGTTTTATTAGAAGATAATGGAGCGAAGGAATTTCAATAATTCAATCGGTCTTAGTGGGTCGAGGACGGCGGGTCGGACGAGCGGAAGTATAAGTACGGGTTATTTGATTATTTTGTTTATGTGCTATTTTACTTGGTTCGGTAGTACGGTGTACAGCTTTGATCACAGCTCTTTTCTGGTGGGGGCCTGATGTGGTACTGGCTCATATGGCAGTTAATTTGGAGCCTGGGTCTGCTTGCGCATATGGTAGTATGCGAGTCAAGTTACTGAATAGAGTGGTTAACGTTGGAGAGTCCCGCTATAGGTAAGGGGAGATGATGACAGTTGTTAGTACGAGTGTCCGCTAGTAATATTTCGCCGCCTCCATCGATAAAATTTCCGGTGGACCGCTGTACGACTGCGGTCGGTTTACACTGTGGGAGGTTCACTCGTATATTCTCTTACGGTGCTGGCCACACTGTGATGTATTTATTCGAGGGATCTGCACACACGAACGTACACAGAAGTGAATTCGGAATACTTTTGGGACGAGAGAGAGCGATAAGACGGGTCACAGGGCTGATCTTGATCTGATGGGAGCGATCTGGGCGACTGGATGAATTGGCGGACCGACTGTGAGAGACGCCGGGTGCGTTTGTCAGCAATTAGCGTGGGATTCCTCGGCTTCGCTCTCTCCCTCATCTACTCGGCCGCACTCCTCAAGTCCTCGTCGTCCCCACCACCACCCCGCACGTTGTCCATCACATCGTCGCCGACGTAACTGTCGCAGCACAGACCGAGCGTGATAACCAGCGAGTATGTCTCGTCGCTGTGTTCTCCACCGAGGAAGCTGACCCACCTGCTTTAGCCGAAGCACGCAATTTCATCACGAGTAATGGCACCGTCAAATTTGCAGGGCCTCAACATCGTCCACCCTCCCCCCGCGAGCAACCCATACCTCTCAGACCAGGACCTGTTGTCCGTCCCGCCCTTCCACGACCTCAGCGCACAGCTCGACCTATGGACTAACCTCAACTTTCAGTCCGATGAGCCTCTCATCCCAAAGGACCGTCACGCAGCGGATAAACGACGGGACTCGGTAGCAGGAACCGTAAACGAAGAAGACTCGGACAAGTATAACTTGCCCACCGACGAAGAACTCCAAAACACTGGCAAGATCGCAGAGACGGCCTCCCACGAGAACGTTGTCACTGGTACTATTGTCCCACCTCCTACTCCCGTCCAGCAACATCAGCAGTCCCAGCAGCAACAGCACCCTCCCCAGCTCAACGCGTTCGACATTGGCAGTCTCCTCGCGAGCTTCGGGATGGACCCATTCCATGTGAACAACTCACTTCAGATGCCCCCACCCCCTGCTCCTAACGCACCGGGCATGCCCTCTCTTGCTCAATTGCTCTCGTACCACGCGACCCAGAACCTACCGCCGCTCTCTATCCCTAGCGGTCCATCAGCTTCGTCTCAGCCGCCCAGCTCGACTACTCAAACGCCTTCAGCTTCTGCATCTTCCACTACGTCACACCCCGCTCCCAAGCGCGCCAGGACCACCCGTTCAGTGTCCGTCGAACAAGAGTCAGAGCCTGCGAGCCCTGAAGCAGAGAAGTATGGCAGCACCCCTGTGACCGCAGCCGAGGACAAGAGACGGAGAAACACCGCTGCGTCCGCGCGTTTCCGGCTGAAGAAGAAGGAGAGGGAGGCAGCGCTGGAGAAGAAGGCGAAGGAGCTGGAGGTTAGGGTTAGTGAACTTGAGAAGGAGTGCGAGGCGTTGAGGAGGGAGAATGGGTGGTTGAAGGGGTTGGTTGTGGGTGTTACGGGTGCGGGTGCCGTGCAGCAGCAGCAACAGCAGGCTGGTGTGAAGAGGGGACGGGAGGACGAGCAGGTCGCTGCATAGGATGGTGGACGGGTGGATGCTCTCTTGGTATAATTTAAAACTTTCTTGGCTTTCTTCTTCCTTTTGTTGTGCGTTAGCACCTCCCCCGTCCCCCTCACCAACAACGACATACGTCTTCCTGTTTAAACACTTCTTAAATTGCTCGCTTGCTCAACGCATCGTCATCCCCGTTGACGTATCCCTCTTCACGTTTGTTCCAACACGAACTTGTAGGTCTTCTTCATACTGTATTTGTATGTAAGATGAAGTCGTCCATCCCCGCCTTCCTCTCCCCCTTTCCCCTCTTCTCCCTTCTCTCCCTCCCTCTTTCTTTTAAATTTACATATATATCTAGGGTAGAAGAAGGCGGTGTGCCTCTGTTGTATCTAACTAGTCGACCCATGACATCTCACGATCTTCCCCATTTTTCCTGAATCCTGGCACACTCTTGGGTGACTCATCTCAACATTAATCACCTCGATTATCAAATAGACGCCTAATCTAATCTGTGCCACGTTTACTGTGCGCAAGCCATCACACCGATCGACTCATCGATTTAGGCGCGCAAAACCCCCCTCGCTGGTCACGGTCGCAGAAGAAAGCACGCACTGCAAAATAGATGGATGCTATCTCTCTTCTCTTACCGTCTCCTCTCCGTTCCTCGGTATTCAGCAGCTAGATTCTCTGGTACTTCTAGCAGGGTTTTGCATTACAATTATCACTGTTACGTGAAGAGCAAGAACCTGAGGATGGCGTCGACGAGCGTACGGCAGCCTGAGTGGAAGGTACCGGTTTCGAGTGAGGAGGAGCCGGTGCTGAAGGTGTATAATTCGTTGACGAGGACAAAGGTGCGATATCCATTATCTTTATGCTCTAGAGAAACACTGATTCGCTTTATCCTATCGGTCAGACTGAGTTTGTGCCTGCCAACGGCCGTCATGTAAAGTGGTACAATTGCGGACCGACGGTGTACGATGCGTCGCACATGGGCCATGCCAGGTGAGTGTTCTGAGATGAAAATGTGGATATGGGTGTGTGGAAGTGGAAGGGAGACTGATGAGTTGGGGTGCGTAGAAACTACATGACGCAGGATATTTTGCGAAGGATCTTGTCAGACTATTTTGGGTACGACGTACATTTCGTCATGAACATCACCGATATCGACGACAAGGTGCGTTTCCTCCATTTAATTAATAGCTGTATTGCTTACACCTACGTAGATCATCCTCCGAGCCCGCCAAAACCACCTCGTCGAACAATTCAAATCCGCTCAGACAGCTCTCACACCCGAGTTAATCACCATAGTGACAGACTCATGGACGAGCTACGTCCGCTCGAAAGTCTCCAAAGGTCTCGTGGACGCAGACAAGCTTGTAGAGGGGCAAGAGCTGGACCAGTGGGCGGTGTTGCAGGGACGGTTTGGGAGTGTGGATAAGACGTGGAAGCAGGAGAACTTGAAGAGGGATGAGAAGTTTGAGATGCATTTCTCTGCTGCGGTGCGTGGTGTTGTTTTTCTGGGTGGTGGGGTGCTGACAAGGGAGTATGGGGGGTGTAGGATAAGGCGTATGTGGCTTTGAAGAGGGCACAGACCAGTTTGCAGCAGGGAAAGACTACTCAGGAAGAGGCTCAGGCACTCGTAGAAGAGTCGCGTGACATTCTCGCTCTCACTCTCGACGCAAAGGTAACGTCCCCTCCTCATTCACTTCACGCAAGTACTTACATACTCATGCACACCCACCTCGTATGTCATAATAGGACGGCCACACCATAACAGACCACAGCATCTTCCGCACGCTCTCCTCCTACTGGGAACAACAATTCTTCAACGACATGCGCCGCCTACGCGTCCTCGACCCCGACACCCTCACCCGCGTCACCGAATACGTCCCCGAGATCGTCTCCTTCGTGCAAGGCATAATCACCAACGGATACGCCTACGTCGTCGACGGCTCCGTCTACTTCGACACGCGCGCCTTCGACAAGAACCCGCGACACGACTACGCCAAACTCGAGCCGTGGTCCAAGGGGAACAACGAGTTGTTGGCGGAGGGAGAGGGCGCACTTTCCGTGGGTGCGGGTAGGAGGAGTCAGTCGGACTTTGCGCTGTGGAAGGCGAGTAAGCCGGGGGAGCCGAGGTGGGAGAGCCCGTGGGGGTTTGGGAGGCCTGGGTGGCATATTGAGTGTTCGGTTATGGCGAGTGCGGTGTTTGGGGAGAATATGGATATTCATTCTGGTGGTGTGGATTTGGCGTTCCCGCATCATGATAATGAGATGGCGCAGAGTGAGGTGAGTGATTATGGTTGTTTGCTTTTGGTCAAAGATACTTTTAGGTTTGTTTGTATGCTGACTTGGGGATGTTATTTGCTTGACAGGCATATCATGAGTGCGGCCGATGGGTCAACTATTTCTTGCACACTGGTCACCTGCACATTGAAGGTTTGAAGATGAGCAAATCGTTGAAGAACTTTATCACCATCGACGTGAGTTTACGGTACAGGCACTCTTCCATGTCAACTCTTGCTCACTTGGCATCTGCATTCTCAGGAGGTACTCCAAAAATACACTGCTCGCCAGATGCGGCTCGCCTTCCTCACTCAACTCTGGAACGCTAAAATCGACTTCTCAGAGTCTCTTATGACAGGGGAGGTCAAGAACCTTGAAGCTACTTTGAACGTCCGTCCCTTCTATCTTCTTTTGACTTTCGTTCCGCTCACTCATTTGTCATCTATTGCTCTTCTCCCTGGATGCTCTTACTCTTACAATCCGATTGAACTGAATACGCGCAATCACGTTCACGTTCATACAACCTTACACGTATCTCCTGTCATTTATGACGTCTTCCCCTGAACACTACGACGATGCACGCCCCCTCCCCTTCTCCCTATCACCCCCGACCAACAGAACTTCTTCCGGACAGTCAAGGCTCTCGTCCACCAGTATCACGCCGAAGGTCCGCGAAACGAGTCCACGCATCGGTACGGCGACGCCGAGAAGGAGTTGACGGAGCGGTTCCATCAGGCTCAGCGTGCCTTCCGAGTAGCCCTGTGTGACTCGTTCAACACCCCCGTCGCGCTTGACGTGATACGGGACGTTGTGTCGCGGACTAACGTGTACATCAATTCGAGGAATGTCAACTCGAACTTGGATGTGAGCGTCGTGGAGAGGATCGCGAGGTGGGTTGGGGATGTGTTGCGGATGTTTGGCTTGGGTGAGGGTGAATCGAATGAGATTGGGTGGGGTCAGGAGGTTGCAGAGGGCGAAGGGAACGTCAACGTGAGTGTTCTCTGCTCTGGTTTACAGAACTTTTTTCTTCACTCTCCCGTGTTCCTTGCTCGTCACCTCTCAATTCTTCTAGCGCCTCTAGTACGTTTAAACTTACCAGCGAGCTGATATACGTAATTCTACAGCGAGAAGAGATCCTCATGCCCTACCTTCGCTCGCTATCCTCCTTCCGAGATGGCGTTCGCAAAGTGGCCATTGACGCTGCCAAAGGCGACAAAAGCGCCGACGCCCTCAAGGAGATCCTCACGTTATGCGATAGATTGCGTGACGTCGACCTCGTGCCGTTGGGTGTTGCCCTGGATGATCAAGAAGGTGAGTTTATCTGCCACTTTTTCGCTCAATGTACCTGGAACTTTAACAAGGCGAGATGCTGATGTCGACAAACTCTGTGTGTGATTAGATGGGCGGGCTCTTGTGAAACTTGTGTCGCCGTCGGAATTAATCAAAGCCCGGGACGAGAAGAGGGCGCAGGAGCAGGCAAAGTTGGCTCGAAAAGCCGCTGCCGCGGAGCAGGAACGTCAGAAGAGGCTGATTAAGCTCGAGAAAGGTCGTGTGCCTCCTCAAGACTTGTTCAAGCCGCCGAATGTTCCGGAGGGGACGTATGGGAGTTGGAACGAGGATGGTTTGCCGTTGACAGATGGGGAAGGCAAGGAGTTGAGTAAAAATGCGGTGAAGAAGGCTACCAAGGAGTGGCAGAATCAGAAGAAAGCACATGAAGAGTTCTTGGCGTGGCAGAAGGAGGAGAATGGGTCATAGTAACAACAGGAGCTCTCCATACACTAATAACTGCGCATTTGATTCTACATTGTATTTTGTCTACTCTTCCGGGTTCCCTGTCATCCTCGCTAGTTGTGCTGAGTCCTTGATAGTGTTCTAGGCGTGCTTGGTGCTCGGTGATGTTCGTGTTTATCACCAGTCGCACGCCGTCGCCACCAGCGACGCGATCTTTTCCAATCCGACCTTGTCCTCTTCGGAGAAACCAGACAACGTGAGGCAGTCCAAGTCGAATACGCCGACCGTCATCGTTTCGTAGTCTGACACTCGCACGGTCAGGGGCAGCACGATCTCGCTCTTCGTCTCTCCATCACAAGCAATGTGCCCAGGGTAGGCTTCGACGTCAGGGACGAGCACCGTCTGGCGTGACATGAATGCATCTGCGCAAACGCCTTTGGCTTTCCCTGGTTCGACGTTGATGAGTTGGCATGCTGGTTTACCATTGAATGGACCTAAGAGGAGATGACGAAAACCAGGGCCGGTGTCTTGCACTGACTCCTTCACGAAAGTCTTGGGTTTGGGAAACAATGCAGATTGGATATAGAACCCTGGAAAAACGGCATATGGGTGAGCGGGAAGAACAAATTTTTTTTGCCTTGGCTCTGCCAATCGTGGATTTGACGACGTTTGTATGAGTGTTCGTGGAGTTGCCACCCATACATGTCGTAAAGGCATATAGGACTTACCACACCAATTTACGGCTCTATCGCCGCTGCCAAAGTGCGGCTCGTACGCGAGGAGAGCGTTGTAGATGAGCGCGGAAGCATTTGCTAGATTAACGACCTGAATATGTGTGTGTATGTTCGCGGAGAAAAACAGTTAGGTCCGCCGGTTTAATGGTGTGGTAAGGATTCGGATAGAACCTCCCAAATTAATGAAACACGCACCCATGATCGTTGGCCTTCTAGCAGAGCCGCCAACTGCTCGTGTACGTGTTCCCAGAATTGGGTCTTCGAGAGCCCCTGCGGGACGTACGCAGAGTCTGCATGAGGCATTTCGAACTTGCAGACCAAGTACAACCGGGACGAAGTAAGTAGGTGGCCACACTTTTGATGGGATGGGCATTTGATCTTCTGAGCTTTGATCGATATAGCCAGATCAGCATGTTATCCCAGACGCCCGATCAGCGTGTTGTGGGCGTGTGCGGCTGCGACAGCTGCTTGCTCACTACCATCAACTGCTGCTGGACTCCCATTTTGCCAGCGAAACAACCTACTTTCACGAATTACAATGGCTCCTTACTTTCAGACAGTCAAGGTAGGCTCGATTTCGGAAGTAGAAAGAGAGTTAGCTGATTTCGATTGATATTATAGTCTTTCGCGGACGTGCCTGTGACCGACGCGGGCGTCGACACTGTTGCTTTCCTTCAAGCATCCGAGGGTGTATTGGGCCTCTTTGGTAAGGCGAAACTCTATCTATGTGTATGTACATTCTAATCACGCCACAGATCTCCTCGGCTCCAAGGCCTTCGCTCCAGTCCAGTCCGATATCAAGGGCAACATCGAGGTACGTTCTTTGAGAACGAATACGCAGTCACACAACTGACTTCCCAGAAACGTCAATAGAAAGTTCGCGCCCGCTACAACGCTGCTCCTACCCAGTCAGCTACTCTCGAGCAGCTCGTCATTAACGAGAAGGGCGAGAAGAAGCGCACGGCCACTGAAGGCCTGATGTGGCTTCTCCGCGGACTCGACTTCACAGGCAAAGCTCTCCAGAACGCACAGGCAAAGAAGGAGACCGAACTTACCGAGGCGTTCACCGAGGCGTACGGTGCCACTTTGAAGCAGTACCACAGTTTTGTGGTTCGGCCGATCTTTGCAGTACGTGCTAGTCCTCTAATAACTATGTCCTCGAGGCAGAAACAACCTTGTTTACGTATAACCATAGCTTGCAATGAAGGCTTGCCCATACAAAAAGGACTTCTACGGCAAACTTGCCGCTGATCCTGAAGGCGGTGCCGCTATCTCGGATGCTGAGTTCGAGGAGGAGCTCAATAAGTGGATAGCGGGGCTGTCTTCTATTGTAGCGAGGCTGCAGTCCTTCTACGCCGGCGGAGGACATGACAAGGGACTCTAAACGGTCTTTAGCTACATTTCTGTACTCATATATCTACGACCGCAGGTGTTTTCCGATGCGTATCGTCAATTGATCACGGAACTTCCAATTACTCCGCTCTGAGAAACCGCCTGCGTGCGTGCGACGCCCACGGTTCTTCCATCGCTGGTCACTTTCGGGTGATATGGAATGAGAGTCCTATGAGCTCTACGGGTGGTCATTACGCCACGGCTGCCAGCAGGAGCTAGCAGTTCTCCATGTTTCTTGATCCTACCGGCCTGAGACCGACCATCCAGGGTTTCAGGGAAATATGTGACCTGTCGACGGCAGGGCCCAGACTCCGGTGCATTGCTTAATCGTCGCAGCTGAGGACGACTGCAGTACAACTCAGCCCCTTGATGAACGGAGGGGTGGGTCTAGAATGTGGTAGGAAGTGTTCTTCCAACCAATCCAGACCGTGCCCGTATGTCATGCTTCCAACTTTTGTATGTCGTAGAACTGACATGTCAGTGGTACCAGGGCTTCGCCGATCTCTTCTCGACAGTCAGCGCTCAGAACTTTGGGAATGTTTGATTTGCCACTGCTGTGCTCGTCGTTGGCCTCGACCGTTTTTTCTTTCCTTCTTTCCAGAGAGTTCACATCCCGATTAAGGAGGAATTTCACGTCCTAGAGGCTGTAAATCGCCCGAGGGCCTGTACCGACTAATCGCTCGTATGTGTTGTAAATTATTGAACCCCTAGCCACTTAAAGAGAGTGATGCCTCAACTTATTCTTATCTTACTGTTTCACCTTGCAATCCCGAGTCGTAGTCTATAATCAAATGCGTTCGGGATGCTACCGGTATGACAGTCTCCAATTACACGTGTACTACAATGGTGCAACTTTTGCCCCAAATCACGCTTATCCAAAGAGTTAAGCACGGGAAGCATGCAGTGGAACTCTATAAACAAGAACCTACGTAGTTCGCGTAGGGCCAACGTTAGTCCGCTACATCCACAACGTTTAGATGACCAGATATCTAGATAATTCATTCTACGATAGTCGCCAGGTATATCTGGCCACAAATATATAGAAGACAAGACATACCCCTTCGAGAGGGTCATCGAAGTTTCTCATTTAGGAACTACCATGCCTTTTCGTGCTTCCTGGCGAGACCGGGACAGGTACGAATGAGCAAACAGCGACATGGCGTGGAAAGAGCGCACTGCATTACGTACTATGTATGAACTTGGATTGGTCAAACAGAAAACCGAGACAAAGAGACACAGACAAACAGAGGTGGACATGAGCCGGGAGCGGTTGATTGTAGGGGTGTGAAAACGTGCCCTATCGCCTGACCGTGCCGCACGCCCATGACACGCCCATATCCCCAAGCACGAGTCGACGAGGTACCGGACAAAAAGAGGACAAGATGTCGGAAACACGCGAGCCAGCGCGATCTGGTGAACGCACACAGAAAACGGTGTGCAAGTGCAATGGAATGGTGATGGATCGGCGCGGATATGATCTGAATGAGTCTTGAGGTGGTGCTGGATGAGTCGAAGATACGTACTTGCCGAGATCTGGCAGCCGACGATGGTGCTGAGCATTCCGGAAATGCTTTGCACTTTATGGGAACCTCGAGAACGAGAGAAGTCAGGACGTGGCAAAGTGGTCATGATCGAGAATACACAGATACTCACGGTTCCCAGGTTGCACAACCTTCCGCGTCGCGTGCATTGTATATACATGTGGGCCAGGGTAATCAGCAGTGAGATCACTGCATGTGTGCTTACTGCTTAAAGTCGCGATCGGACTTAAGCGCAGTGGTGGCTGGGCTGTTTGTGGTATTGCAATGTGACGGATTGGTGAAATGTTCGGTTGCTTGCGTCTCGGTTTTCCGCTCGTGGTGACGATGCGTTGACAAGCTTATTTCAGAACAAGGACAGGGAGAAAATTAAGACTCGGCTGGGAGTGTGTATCTCCCTCGTGGCTGCCCTGAGTACCAAGTCAAGCTCGTGAAAGCCACGAAATGCTATCATCAGGCAACCGTTAGAAAGATATGGCCAATGCGGTAACGGATACGCACCATCGGGATGTCAAACTATCCAATAACCACTATTCTTGCCTTCCACGTACCGTAATCCTCGGCTATACATGCATCAAATCTCGCTCTATCCCTCGTTCGAGACGAGATACTGCACCCGGCAGCAATGTCCGTGTCCCTCAGGCTGTAAGAAATCTCCGTAGAGAAATCGGTCTCTTGGGTGGGTCCACTAAACACCTGGAAGCTCGTGCGCAGGTGTATGTCAGGTACTGGGGCTGCCAATTATAACCCACTTCCATCCGTGCCAATCATTTGGCTAACGTGTGCTCAAAAAGCGTTGTGATATGATGGGTCAAGTCTATGTAGCTCCACAAGCAGCGCATGCAGCAACTGGACAAAGATTCCACGCCAAGGCATTGGCGCGAAGTCGCTGTCTAAGAAGTCCTTGCCGAAGGTGTAGATGACGCGGAAAATCTGTTGTTTTCTGTGGATTCTTGACCAATACTGCGTGTCTTCGAAAGCGAACCGGAACTTTCGTTCACTTCTTACCGGGGCTCGTGTTTTGTTAAAGCTAAACGTGCTTTGTATAGCGATGCACACTGTCCAATGAATATATTGGTCTCTGTATCGCCGTCGCTGTCTTAGGCCTAGGACTCTTCAAAGACTTCAAATCTAACACGGAACAGTGGCTTGTCAGTCAACACACGCCTGCTATTTAATAGGAAACTAGGAGTACCATATACGCCACATCCACGGATCTGGCATCGGGCATTGAATCATCTGAGCATTCGCTGTTTGTCCATTTATAGAGAGCAGGGCGAAGAGGCCGCCAAGTGTCTCGCTCGTTCGTTATCAAGGTTTGGATGTCGAGCCATCTGTGTTACGGGGACGACGGCCTGTGATACACACAGTCAGTTAAGCTCGACACATTGTGCCACGGAATGGAAGGAGCTACGTAACGTACCTGTTGCGCCATGGCCCTCGTTTACCCTTTACCGTGGTGGCGTCGACGAGTTGTCTGATCGTGATAAAGGTAATTAGGTGGGAGACAGTCAGGTTGCAGAGTCATCCATGTCCCTGTACTCCCGTACTCGAAGCAGGAAAGCTGAAACGAGCAGACGGGCCGAATACAATGCACAGTGATTTGCGGAGGCAGTTTGGGGGTGCGGGACCTGAGGCATGAGAATGTGGTGCGCGGCGGTATTTGGTCACTCACATGCACGAATGGAAGGTTATGTCCGTTCAATGATAGTATTTGGACTTTTACTGTGTGGTTGCTCTCGTAGCTGCCGGCCTCGACGGAGGGACGCAGAAAAGAGGTCCTGGTTGTCGCTTAATCTGCTCCAGAACTATGACACCTTCCGGGTGGGTCTCCCGAAGGATCGATAAGCATGAACGCGAGGAAGATCAGACGGCGGCAGAGAGGTTATGCTGCATAGAACGTCCAAAGGGACATCTCTGTCAAAGAAACTTGTGGTGACGGCTCCGAGAAAGCTCGATACATTCGTTGGCGATTACGTTGGCGGACGCCGTGTATGTGCTGTGCGAATGTCAGTGATGCGCTGGTACGATGGAAAGTTTGAAGCATAACAGACATTGTGCCTACAATCGCAGATGACACTGTTCGGTGGCGTAATGTCACGGTGGTTGTTCGGTGACGGGGGCGATTTCATGATGAGCTGGCAGCATGTGCACGACATTTCTACTGATTTTCTGAAGAGCAACACTCACAACGTACATGACGGGTCAGCACCATACGAAGCTCACAGAAGTGGTCATTCTTGGAAGTACACGAGCAGCGTGGTGGTAGATCGAGATAGAGAGCTTAACCACGCTCGCAACATTTTGATCGCCCAGTAACCACAACGAACGACGGCAAAATTAACGTTGGTCGGCTACTTCTCCCACTTTTGGGTGGTATAATTCGAACATTCGGCCCTGAACTGTGGCCGGCGAGGTGAGCCGCATGTCGAGTCTTGGCTGTCGTCGTGGCTTGTCCTGCTGCCACTGCCAGCACTAGCTCTGCTGACAGTGCAGCAGCACATCATCGCGGCGTCCGCATGAACAATTGATGCTTGCCAGTGCAGGAACGGTGGAAGGGTGCGCAATTATGGACTGCCTGTCGAACTCCAGTGGATCTTACTGTTGAAATCTACAACTGATCTCTGGGACGCAGATGCCAAGTATGAGCTAGCCAGGTTGCCAGTGTAAACACTGGTTCGACTCCGTACTGATGGGACATCGCAGAGGTACATTTATCGTTTATTCTGTGCGTCTTTCATTTATCTTCCAGGACCGGTTTCCACGCGCTGCGGGGCGTCACCCGACCCTGGAGAGATATCGAGACAGATAGAGTTCGGTGATAGGTTAGAAGATACAAGCTCAGGAGACACTGGCCTGCGCCAGAGTCCGACCAATGCCTGACCTACGTCTTCCGTAACCGCGCTTCTTCTTTTCCAAGCCCGCCAGCTCGGTAGCGTGTTGACGTTGCCAGCTTTCTTAGGGTCTCCTCCCAATGGCTTAGTTGACATCCCAGGCGTCCGTCCGCGGGAAACTCTATCACACCCATGTCATCTGCACGGCGATTCGATTATGAGCTCAGCTGCAGGTTAGTCTTAGCTTGCGTACAGGCTTTAAATACCCCTGCAGCTATCCACTGGGCCCCGACCACCGCCACTCCGCTTCACGGGTATGAGCTACTCGTCCGCTATGCAACAACCTACTTGCCAGAACATGCGTGTCCGTAACGTGCACGACGCACAAGTGATCCTCCACGCCGTTGCAGAAGGCAAGTTACCTATGGTCCGTCGTCGTCTCGACGATGATGATAGGCAGGCCCTCAAACCCGGCTGCATCTACGTCTGGGAGGAGAGAAGCAGCAATCCACACGACTCCAACACCCTAGAATCCATTCAACGCTTCACCGACGGCCGCGCGTGGGGTCCTTCCAAGGCTCGCGAGTACGTTTGGTTTCACCATTGCCTGTCGTGACTGTTTGCTCAACCTTCAATACTTGTATTCACAGCGACTTTCTGCTCTATTATGAGAAGGAAGGCACGAGCAGGGCATCTATCATTCAGAGAAGCCATGGGTTAGAGTGAGTATTCCTTTCCCATGTTACAATTGAGTGCATATTGATGTGTGCCTGTGCAGCAGGCCCATGCGCCTCGTCAAACAGACGTATTCAGCCTACGTTGATGGGCCGTCTCATTCCCGCAAATGGCACCTGAGTACGTGTCTCGCACTCTACTCACTGAGTATGTCACAGCTGACGTATACGACGCTTCTCTCATATCTAGATGCTTACTATAGCCAGGAGACCTTCGACAAGCTGCTCACGATCGATGACTTTCCCTTGCTCAAGAAGATTGTCGTGCCTCCGAATCAATACACCTGCGCCCGCGCGAACAACTTAAGGCGAGCCCGCGCAGCCAACAGGCAGTCTTCGACCGACGAAGGTGATGGGCTTGACCCAACAACACCGGCCACTCGTGCAGCAACTGTGTACACAACCTACCACCAGAGCCCACCGTCTCCTTACTCGGGTGAAGTGCACCTTACACCTCCACCCTCGCATTCTCCGAGTCATCGCCAACTGGCTCCCCTCCAGTACCTTCAGAATATCACTCCGAGGGTTCGAAATCCGGTGGATGACGAACAGCTTCGCTCCTTACGACACAGTATCTCCGCCTTGTAGTGGTCGATTTCATCTATGTTCCATCTGCTCGTCCTATGAGGTACGTCCGCTGCTCAGCGCCTTGTACTATGTCATAGATCGCTTGCTGACTCAGGGGGATCAGCAGACGCGGTTCCATATTTCGGACATTGTATACCTATTTTCGTCTGTCTCGGGACGATGAGATATCCTATTTACGCATCGCTGACATTCCGCGTGTTACATACCATCGCTTTCCGTTTGTATTGATACATACATGCTTTCCTGACGCCATCCGTCATTTGCTTTTCGTTGTGTTAACATGCTCTACAGTACCCTATTCCTATTCGCCCCTCGTTCCTCGTATTTGTAATATGTACGCACTAGAATACGTCTTATTATCTGCGGATCTTACGGCATGCTGTTATATAGAGTAATCTCCTTCACGCAGACATAGCTATATCCCTTCAAACACGCATCTTCATATAACGCTGCTGATCTCACTTCGGTGCTGTGCCTATCCCAATCCTTATCTCGCAACTTGAGGAAAGACGACTGCCAGAATCTGGGGTGGTATCTAGTGGCCCAACTGTGTAATTCATCCTTGAGCGCGCGGAGGCCGAGCTTGCCAGATAACGGATAGCAAGCTAGTAACGACAGTATTGGGTCGTGCAAAAGGAACCTGCGAATGTTATTGTCAAGTAAGCGATGAACACGCAATGGTCGGCATACGGAGCGAGAAAGCCTAAACTTCTGAACTGAAGAAGTCCGAGATGGTTTAGCACTGTTTCCGTCGGCAACCGTGATTGCAGCTGTACGGTGGCAATGTCATATTAGACGCCTGATACTCGCCTTTATCTGCAGCCAGACTAATGGTAAGTACAGTCGTCTTGCGGGGTTCGATGGAGTCCTCTTCGACGTAGGGAAATCGCTTAGTCTGTATTCAGTCGATCAATCATAGATCGGCCTACTCACATGGTTCGGGTCCACCGTTCAGCTGTCAGACCGTTCGTTGAGGAGTCTGGTACAGCCTGAGCTCGATGCTGAACCGGAGTGGACATCCTGGGGGCCAGTGATGTAATTCAAGCAAGTAACCTATGTATGGGCATCAACTCCAAGTTAGTTCTAGTCGGATTGAGATCATCGGTATACCCGATATTACGCACCTAAGTACTGTAGGACTACTGGGGGCGAGTGGACGCCAAGAAGATCCACACCGCAGATATTCAGTTTAACGACATGAATGGTTTTCTGTGGCCACGCCTGTAGGACATGCCGAGGATACGAACTCCGCGCCGGATGAGTAGAAGGTTACGTCTCAGAGGTGAGTGGAAACTCGTATCTCTTCACTTCAACAATGGGCCACGGCTCAGCCTGAGTAATTCGCGGTAGAATGACGTATATGGGAGGTACACCAAATTCCAATGCATGGCCAAATCTGCGGGTGTCAAAAACACGCGTGATTCGGTGGTAGATATCTATAACGCGCTACGCCTTCTTGAAACCACGCCCCCTGTAAACTCGCATTAACTTCGTTCATCAGAGCGTCCCCGGTGATGCACCCGAAGCAACAGTGGTCCCATCGAGTTCAAGGGGGAACAGGCCTCAGCGTCTGAGGAGAAAGCTCACCGTTATCCTGCAACTTCGGGGACCCGGCCAGTTTGATCTCCAGGTTTACCGAAAATCGGCATGCATTATGGTGAGATCGGGTGTTTGAATATGATTCGGACGCTGTACCCCACGAGGCATATTTGGACTCCATGCTGGGCTGAGCGAACCTGGAGGCAGAAGCATTTAAAGCTAGACGCGCAGCAAGATGCGTATCAAGGTTTTTTGGAGGCTGGACCTTTTCTGGTGGGGCAGGCATCAAGCACGGGAATAACATGAATGCAGTGTCCCAAAAAGGCAAACTAAATCGTTCAGATGAGTACTAAGTATGACATGACCCATGCGAGACACGTCAAGAACGGGAGTACTCACTTGCAACTACTGTATGGCGGGGTTTCAACCTTGGTGCCGAGCGGAGTATGCACCGTACTACTCCCTCGCTGAGCGTCTGGATGGCTCCTAGCAGCGACACATTCTCCGGGATGTTCGTAAGTAGCTCTGGAGCTGCGCTGCCACTGTCTACGCGTCAGGCGGAGGAGACTCTACAGAAGTCGCTTCTCCCGAAGTGCAAACGAGCATCCCAAGAGTTGAGTTCACGGTGCGTTGGGCTGCGAAGCTAGTTCCGACTGCGCCATGCGAATATAAAGTTGGGCGCGCGCGAATCGGATTACCTAGCCGATATGAACGAGGCACAAGAGCACACCTCGGTTAGAGATGAATGAAGCATTCGTGTAGTTATACGTACTATGAAACTCAAGAAGAGTTAGATAACCGTCAATCATAACGCAGCCCGACTGGGACCGGACCTCGACGATTGGAAGGGATGGATTCCAAGGGCGCGATCGTGCCGAAAACTACCATGCTCGCTATTCGCACCACAATTCATTCTGTCAAACGTTTCAGTGCTGGGAAACTCTTATTATCTAGGATTCAATCGAGGACTCACTCAAGGACGATCACTGCGTCAAAGGCAAGTTCGGCAAAGAGTCAATACGCTAGAACTCTTGCATATTGTCCTATTTGGTCATTTGTGTTCAGTTCGTGTGTTGCTCTGCGGATGAACATGTCGAGCCCACTGCAAAATGCTCTTTCTGGTTAGCTCTACCGTTTTTGTCAGCGGGATCCATGCTTACTTTATCGACCAGCCCTTAGGCCCGGGCATCCTTCGCCTGACGGGTGGGTGCCCATGTCGGCTGCCCTGCAAACGTCTACGAGCGCGTCTTTGGCTCGTTGTGTTGAACTTTGACCGCGCAATTTCACCGAGTAGGGTCTAGAATAAGGGCAACGGCTCGGAGTAGGTCTTGTTTGACTGCACGGTAAACCCAAAAAGAGCTAAGAGCAAGCATGATGCCGTGGACTGTTTTTGGAAAGCAAGAATCCTGCAATGGTGAGCGGTGAAGGCTTGGAACGGGATACAATCAGTTAATACGTTTGTTCTCCCAGGCGAGCACCTATGACGCCCAAAAAATCCCGCAGACTGGCTAGAGACCCAGCTCGGTGCATGGAACTGCTTACCGACCATCTTCTCTGCGCCAATTCAAGGCTCAAGTCAGCTGCAACTCATAAGGTTCAAGACGGGAAAGGGGTCCAAAAGGGATCAACTGATCTCTTGGTTCGCTGGAAGCATCAAAACCTTGAAGCTCCCTGGCCATGGTGTTCACGATGGCACGCCACGGAGGAACTGTACCCCAGACGTGCCATCCTGAAAACTTGGCTGCCCCGCTGTTTTCATGATCCTCGACCCCCATTTATATTGGCATAAACGAAGGGGAACGAGGGTATCATGAGGCAGCCGCTCGGCGGCATAGAGTACTCAGCGTCACGAATCGAGCCGATAGTGCCCAATACTAGGAGCAAACTTCTCTATGCTACGCCTTCCAATAGACCCTGCGCCGCATCCTTCGAACGGTCGCGTAAATTACAACGCCACTGAGCGGCATATATCGTCGCTCCTCTTCGGCTAGTCTCGTTAAGATAACCCGCGAGGACCAAAAAGCGTTGTGTTTGTATTCTAAAAGCAAATGCAGATAACGAGACCTACCAAAATTCATCCTGTAACGGAGCGCGACGTGGAAAAAAGAGAGATTCAAGAAGTGCCGTGTTCTGCCGCCGTCTCTGCCTTGTAAACCTTATAACCACGAGTATGTTATCTCATGTTTATCCCCGACTGAACAGAACGGGTAGCTCACCCCTTTGTTCCGGGTCTTTCTCAGCACCGTTGAGAAGATACGACAACTGTGTATGGGTTTAGTAGACGCAGCTTAATATGAAGTGGATACGAACCACGGTGCGCCATTTGACACTATGTAGATTGACATCCCCGGGAACACTTGTGGAGACTCGAAGATCACGGGAAAAGCGGGCACACGTAAAAATCCACGACTTGCAGGGCACTTCGAAATCTTTGCTTCTGAGTACCATTCCAGGAACAAGGCCGTGGCTGCCGCCGCAGCGCGGTGTATTCGCTGTGAGTGATGGTGGCCGCGAAGGTACGAAGAAACCTCATATGTGAGATGAGAAAATGTGAAGAAACTATCTTAGATTGCTGGTGACGGTGGCGTGGAATGCTTCACTTACCTAAAACACCATTCCTCCCAACACACAGTCACATCGCCAGATCCGCAATTTGCTGTAATAGCACTCGCTGCTCGAATGTGTGAGTGTGGCGTATAGACGCACGCCGTTGCGTACGAAGCAGCCAAGTTCCGAGCTTCTTGAGAGTTCAATTCCGGGGTCGCATATCACAGTCTGAATGAGGGGCGTCGAGTCTGTTGATGAAGAACACATTGCACGGAGTAAGGCTCAGGTTTCCTGCTGTTTGGGGGACATCACACTCACGGGAGGTTATTGCGTAGTCAACAGGAGGGAGAACATGTAAGTTCTTCAAGCGTGGTCGTCTGACTCAGGTTGTTGCAACAGCAACAAATGATAACCTAGAGCCGCGTCAATCATGGCATCATGTACGTGGCCCTGGGCCTGTAAGCGGAACGTTCTAGAGTACGCAAGCAGTATTTGAAACGAAAGGCTGATGCAATTCGAGCCGAAAACGTGCATGCTAATCCTTACTAGTAGGAGCAGCCACCATAACCAACCACTGTCTAGCAAGTGTGGCCAATAAGATCCACCCCAAAACGCTATCTGCTGTGCATCATCTACTTCCAATAGCGACATACAGTAGGGCGAGTGGACGTGAACGGTAGAAAGACAAGGCGTTCAGGTTACGCAGCAACAGCTCCGTGCTTGGATTCGGGAATGACAAGATCCCTCCCGCTGCAGAAGGCAACAGAGCCGAAGCTCGCAGCACTTTCGAAGTTGACGGCTCCTTGGAGGTGTAAACTTCCGCCGCCAACTATAAATGGCTTGATTGCATGTGTGGCGAGGCTTTGAAGTGGGTACTGGCGGCCGTCGTTCAAGAGGGTGGCCGAGCGCAGAGCGGTGCGGAGAATACAGCTGATACGCTCGCAAATCTCCGTTCTGATGGGGCCACAAAAGAGGTAGCCTAAAAGACGGGAGGCGCGAGAAGCCGTGCTCTTCGAGAAGGGGTCGCTCGCTGATAGACCTGGCAGTCGCAATTGACTCTTGACAGCGTTGACTGATCATCATCGGGTTGAGCTGGGGTAAAGAGGCCTTCCACGGCTCGAGAAAATAAGATGGTGCCCGCCGACCAATATGACCGTATATGGGTTGTTCTTACGTGTGACGCGAGTCGCCAGGCTTGAAAACGTACAGATGGCAGGGTTCCTACCCTTCGGACGATGTGTCGCGCCGCTTTCTCAACGGCAACTGCATGGCGGGGGAAGGTTCGGGCTGCGACGTTCGGATAATTTCAGGACTCGTAAGGTTCGTATCAGGGCTCGTGTAGTGGACCGTTCGCCGTGAACTAGTGGTTACTGACGACTTGAGACTGTTCTGACGGCTAGAAGAAGAGCGATGTGGGGAGGAGAAAGGTCCAAGTTCAAGGCCATCGAATGGCCTAGACCGTGACTTCGACCTCGTACGTGAGTCCTGCGAGTTCAAATAGTCCTGCTGACGATATACATCCTTTTGTCGCCCATTTCGTGACCGAGACACATCGTCGAGCTCGTGAACTTGGTCATCGCTTGCCTGGCTTGGAGTCGACGCATTAGAATCATACGAAATTCGGCCGATCGGCAGGGCCGAGAACAATGTCGTGAGAGAGGTGATCGGAGCCCGCGGAGGTGTCGGAGGAGGCGCCGCTTGCAACGCGGAGGCAAATGCAGAGGTTGATGGCAGTGAGGAAGAAGACGAATACGCGGAGGAAGATGATGGCGCCGCTTCAAATGGTATGGCATCTCGTTTTCGCGAGGACGTACTTGAGCGAGGTAAGGTACGTGATGACGACGGTATGCTGGTAGAGGGGTGAAGAGACGTAGATGGAGGCGGAAAGAAGGATAGTTGGGAAACTGGTACGCGTCGTATGGTTAGGGAGGATGAGGTGGAGAGAGTGACTGCATCATCGGTGTCTGTGGGTATTATTGATCTTGGTGGATTGTCCTGGTGAGGCGTGCCTTCGGTAGCGTTCACCTCTAGTTGCGAAAGCACGATCTCTTTCGCTTTGTGCGAACGGTCGAGGGGAACGTAGAGTATCTTGCGTATATGGATGGGGTCAGACGGCCAAAGTGTATTGGCCTTCCGGAGATCCGCCATGGAAATCCCATACTTGAGAGCAACACCTGCGAGGGAGTCCCCCGGTGTAACCTGCAGCATCGCCAGACGGATACATGCATTGAGAGGTGAGCCGCTACGCATTCGTGGGATATACGCACCTCATGCACAATCACTACCTTCTCCTTCAGCGCTGCATTGCTACGACGGGCGGGAGTTTCGTCCTCATCTGCGGAGTCTACTTTGCCAGGGGGGTCCGGCCCCAAATCGCTCAGTAGTCTCTTCAACCGTGGCCTAGTGTCTGCTAGCGACGCCGAAGACGAGCCACCGCCAGACTTTCGGTTCAATGGTGGTTGCAACGGATGGAACTTCGTGCTCGAACTACTCCCAAACACCGCGTCCGCCGTCTGCGCCCGCGCATGAGCACTTCCAGAGGCATCACCTTCGTCCCCTAACGGATCGTGGTCGTTCCTCGACCGCTTGGTAGCATTACTCTCAGATCCTCTTCGCCTAAACCCAGGTCTTGTTCCGATACTCCCACCGTTCTCGGTGGTCCTCTTCACAGCGGACGAGAAAGATGATTGCGAGGAGCCCGCAAATGGATTGAAATACAGGTCATCGTTGTTGTCGCCATCCAGCAACGACATAGAGCAGAGTGTGAGGATGTCGGTCGTTGCAGCGAAACGACCTTGACTAACGAGCTCGAAGCTGATGACGCCCATTAGAGTGATCAAACACGTGACTGATCGGGAAGACGTGGTGCCACGCAGTTTCAGTCGATGAGATGCATTAAGGAGAAGCAAATAAGGATAGTATAGATGTATTACAAAACAAGGGCCACGCTAGGCATATAAAGTCCAAATTGAATACTACACTACAGCAAAAGTCCCAGTCAAATCCAGTCTGCTAGAGGATTACAGCGAGATGAAGGCGAGCTCAAAGCCTGTCGTGGTAGGGATCAGAATACTTCGATGTACCCTCCTCGTCATGTCCATACAGCTCCTTGGAGGCATCCATGTTGTCGCTGATGTGGATGTTCCTATAAGCAGACACCTGACGAGAACCAGAGCGACGACGACGGACGAGAGCGAAGATAACCGCCCCAATAGCCACAACACCGACGAGGATGGCGACGACAATGATGGCGGGCAAGCAATGCCTGAGTTGATCAGCGACGCTGCCACTCGGGAGGTTGAGCGAGTTGTTGCTATTGCTGCTGTCGTCGTTGGTCGTATCCTCAAGCAACCCAACGGCCTTCTCTCCGGATGCCGAAGGGGAGGAGGAGGATGAGCTGGAGAAGGAGCCGGGATAGGAGGTGTATTGAGGCCAAGAGGAGCTCGAGCCAGTACGCGTGGACACGAAATACTGGTGCGCCTCCGCAGGATCTGTGAGAGGAAGAAGCCTATAGATGGGCTGCTTGAGAGCAGAGTCGGCGTAACCGGTCAGCAGATAGACATTTGGAACTATAGATGATACATATATCAGATCAGACTTTGGCGTGATGAGGTTGTCAGATAACGTACGGAAGCTTAAACCCAAGGAAAAGGTGGTGGGAGCCGTTGCAGCCTTCTGTGCCACGAACTGTGAACAGTCAAGCGTGTGAGCGACCTATCACATAAACAACACTAGCGATTGAACTCACTGAACCGACACATTCGGAGTTGTTGGCAGGATTGCGAATAACGAGCGTAGCAGGATCCAAAGGAATCGCCGACTTGATTGGATCGATAGTTACAGTTGCGTTCACCTCGGCGGTGCAAGGGAGGTAGTAGGTACCGGAGCCCTGATTCAACCATCCGCCCGGTACCTTAGAGTACAGAGCTTGAACGATGTCGATCGGCGCGACGCTGAACACCTTGGTGGTAGTGATGAGGCCAGTTGCGGGTGTGACGGGCAGTTTGACATCAGCTCCATTAACCGAGAACTTCGATATCGTAAACTCGTTGCTGCCACCGAGAGTGATAGCGGGCTGTTTGGTGATCTGACTGAAATCAGGGCCCTCAGTGCTGGAGCCTGGGAAGAACTTCTGAAGATCAATGGGCTCTCCGACAGTGAATAGACCACTGAATTCCACTGTTGAAGGCGTGGATTCGTCGAAACCGGTGAACAGAATAGTGGAGAATGCGCTGGTGCTGGTAGCCAGATGTGAATAGACCTCGTCCAGTGGACTTCTGCCCTGCTTCAAACCGTTTGCGACGGCTGATATGGGCGTACTCCTGAAACCGAGAACACCGGCGGCTTGATTATCTGGAAAGGCTTGTTGGAAGCCCTTGTTGGCGTTGGGATCAAGAACTACAACAATAGTTCGCGTCAGAATAATGAACAGACAAATACCCCGTTTACGCACTAATAGACTGTTCGATCTTTTGTCCACCAATTGTGACTGGTACGCCGAGCTTTATAGGGAAGTTTCCTGACACTGGCGGGTTCAAGAAGTCAAACTTGGCTACAGCTTGCGTGCTTGTAGCAGCGAGTGAGTCGTCTCCTTCCACATGTCCCGCGACATATAGGTCGCCGCTAACCGTAATCCAGTCAGTACATGTAATGTTGCACCATCGCTTTGCTCACCTAGCAAGGTCTACCTGGACAGGAACTTCTTGTCCGTTAACGTCGATAAGAATAAAGATACCATTCGAGTTCGCTGGCGTGAAGATCGTGTTCTGCGTGAGGTCTGACAGTGCGCGTTTCTGCATGTCAGCGCGCGTAAGCTTGAGTCCGGCCGTGCCTTGGATGGTGAGCATCGAAAGAGAGATAAATAGAGCAGCCCGGGCGAAGAAACTGGCTGACATCGTAGAAAAGAGTGAAGGAGAAGGAAAGAAAGGAGAAAAGTCGTGGAGACAAACCCTATACTCGGTTGCAAATTATATAGAACACACCGAGCACAGCGGGACAGATTACACTGCGCCCAAACTGATGGAAGGCTTAACTTGCGGGATGCACCGCCTCGTTGTGTTTCACTCTCATAAAGGTGGCCTTGTCGGCCAATGACAATACTTTCACTGCCCTATGCATTCTGGCCGGCGGTCTTCAGCTTTGGGCATGCGAAGCACTGACAATAAAACTAGCTACGGTGACGTACCTCTTCAATAATGCCGCCACGATCGTTGTACAGCTGCAGTTTTGTTCCTCGCAAATCCGGGACTCCATAATGTTTCAAATATTCTGCGAGGCCTCTCAGATGTAAAATCGCTACATTGTTGAGAGTCGGCTGGCCACGGGTGTTATAGATGTGGTTGAAAGCAAACGGCAGTGTATAAGCGCTGGTCGGGGCGCATTCTTGCCCGCCCAGCTCGGGTATTGCGGACTTCCACGTGCCTTCCCGACGTGGCCACCGCCCAACTACCGCCTCCACAACGCTCAGGCTGTGTGAAAGACCTTCGCTCTCTTTGAAGTGTATCAGCCATTGTACTCAGGTATATCGTGGCTGTGTTGGTGAGACAACGAGGTGACACTCGTGAGATAAGCTGATATTATGCGGTGCAGCACTTAGCACGAACTTCGGGAGTGTCGACTTGCACGACAATACGATATGTGCGATGGTCTGCTCGGACAGATTCATATTTTCAATCTCTCTCCATGGCAGGTAATCACGGAAACTGTATATCCGGTGCATGGCTATACACCGTAAAGTTGCTGCTGGCCACAAGCGTTATGGTAAGTTCCAGTGGCATCCGGACACAAAGAAGCGGATTGTTTACTCACGATGCGAGTCATGCAACCGCTCTCAATCCTTTGGAAGCACGTGAATGGAGGAACGGTGAGTATCGTAACATCTGGGCAGTACGCTTGCTAATTAGTCGCCTTCTTATTGGCGGCATTGTAGTGCCTTACATTCATCTCATGTATCCTATCTGCAGGACGCAATGCTGTAAATGTGCATCGACCCTATTCATCAGGCCTGTGGCGACACGGCAAACCTGGCATGCAGTTCAACAGCTGTATCACTGATAGTTTGCAGGCTCTCTGATCACATCCATCGTCTCTATTAGAGGTATCAACGAACACCAGGCGCTTTCCGGCACCTTTCCAAGCGTTTCCTCCGACTTTACTCATCGCCACCTCAAATGAATACGGCTTAGCAGCTAGTTATGAAGCGAGCGCGGAAACAGATATGCTCTATCGCTGTTCCGATGGCTTACTGCAGAAGGTTGATATCAGGTATCACTTCTCGCGGCTACCGTCGTCGCGCGCCAACCAGAACAGACGACGTCTGCGCCTGTACTGCAGATCACATCCTTGTTCTTACCAGATCTTATAGCGCACCCAACCTGTCTCAACTGTAACCTCCACCCCTCACTACCGTATACCCATTCGTCCTCCAGTCGCCGCATGGTGAAGACAATGCAGCCAGCTACTTGCAATGGCATACGGGTACGATCGACTGCGGACTGCAACGTTATCTTCCACGCCGTTTCTCTGGGGATTCTACCTTTGGTATCGAGACGACTTAGTATTGAGGAACGACGTGCTATACAGTCGGGCTGTGTGTTTGTTTGGGAGGAACGGAGTCCAACTATTGAGGCCGTCGGGGTGCGTTCTACCTGCTCATGTTCTCCATATGTTAGTCTCAAACGTATTGATCCGTCCAAGGACGGCTTAGAACGCTGGACAGATTCTAGGCGTTGGGGCGCAAGTAGACTGGCAAAGGTGAGCACCTATGAGCTGGCATCCAGACGAGGTACACCTGTAATTTTGATCTAATTGCCCCCGTCCTTCCAGGACTTCTTATTATATCAGGAAAAGCTCCCTGAAGTCCGTGATCCCCACTTGCGCGCTGCGATGTACGTTCATCCCCAAGGGTGTACTCACAATTCTCATTTTACAAAGACTGACGTTCACCCTTCGTTCTACGACGCGACCAGGCACTACAACCGTCTCGTGAAGCAAACCTACTCAGTGTGGGTTGACAGGCCCGATGGGCGTCGGAAATGGCACCTAGGTAAGCCGCTCATGCTGTCATCAAACGCTGGGGTGTCAACTCATTATCTTGGTTGCATTGAAGTTGCCTATTCTTCTCCAGAAACTGGGCACCACATGGCCACGGTGGATGATGTTCCTCAGCTTGCCAGACTTCGAAATCAGGTGCCTGAGGGAAAGTTTCAGGCCGCCCGCTGCTCTAAAACGCGCTCTCGTCAAGATGAAGAAGCACTGCAACCCCAACTTCAGCCTCAGCCACCACCGGGCGGTTCTATCCTTGAATTCCAAGCCTTCAATTCGCTCTCACTCGTTGGCGCTAATGGAAGTGGCCCCGGGAGTAACAACAGCAGTCCTGAGATTGGCACACCCGCAAGCACGGCCACAGCACACATTTCTCCTCATGCGATTCATCGTGCCACCATTGCAGCACCCTATCCAGTCCTTCCACCTTCTAGGCCGAGATCGATGTTGGAAGCACGCTCACCAGCGCCGGTTCTGTCCCTGATAACATGTCTCCCGAAGATCGCACCACCACCCCCTACCCGGCCCGATCCTGAGTGGGTGCTGCAGAACTACGTTGCTGTTTCACCCATCATCAGTGACCCGCCGACAAGAAGAGTACTGGGCGAAACGTCTGCATCGAAGGACATGGCGCCGCTCGTATACATGCGTCGAAACCCGTACATGCAACGCCATCCTCTTGACAATGATGCTTTACGAGCGTTGGATGCAATGCGCTGATTGCGTCAATGCTTTGTTGTTCGTTTTCTATTATTTGCTGTCTCGCTGTGTTGTTCACTTAACTCCGTTTGTTTTCTCGCATCAAGCTACTCGAAGTTCCGGTTTGTATAAATCGCTTTCGTTATTCCTACATACCTCTCTCGTAATCTTATGGAATAGCTGCGATCTTGTATGGTTTCTATTTGGGTATAGTGTGTTTCTTTAAAGTGGGGTTGTTTGCGTCGACGAGTTGTATCTTAGGTCCTACTTACGATCAGTGTAACGGCGTGGTCCTGAATGTCGATTCAAGACGAATATCAGCTCTCTAGAGAGTGGAATGTTGCGCCCATATACATCTATGATTTGAGTCTATATAACAGTAGTCATGGATAATGTGCACAACGATATTGCGAACAAGTAGATGATCATGGTGTATAATGATACATACAGCCGCTTTCCAAGGATCGCCTGAGGTTCTCTTCTTTGCCCCTGTTCTTCGTTGACGTGTCTGGTCAAACCTTGTTAAACCCGAGCGTGGCCTTTTGTCGAGGACAGGTTAGTTGATAACTTCGGAGTTCGGACTTCGTCGAAGGTCACGTTACGAGCTCGGAAGTACAAAATCCGGCTGAAGACATTGAATAATGGCGGTGAATAGCATGAGGACTATCATTCTACATGGCAGGCACATCCTTCTTTGAAACACATGATTCAGTGGATCAATGGAGATGGGGAATGTGGACGAGGCAGACGGTATTGACCAGATGATATCCGTCGATGCATCCTCCTGATCAACCTTGCTTTGAGAAGCCGTGACGTTTCTTGTCTGTAGATCATGTCCGTCAATTGGGATGGCTGTACAGTAGTGTGGACCTGGAGATCGAAGTGGACCTACATCTGCAGTAGAGTTCAGAGCAGCTATGACAGTATGATTCGCTCTTACCTTGATTATCAAGGCGAGCAGGCGATTTCTCGTTCCGGATGGAGTAGTCGATGGATTTGTAGCCTGGAGAGGCCTAGCTCGACCACTTGAAATGTATTTGAGTATACTATTAGCTCCCGTAATACCAGTGCAAATTCCGGTAGAGATATCCGAGGGTAAGTCACGTCCCAGACCTGCGGCAACTTGGAGTTATGCCTTTACCTGAGACTGTTTTGTTCGATGCTTGAGTTGAGCATCGAAGCAACTCTAGATATGGGTGTCTTTTCTCGACAGTATCACTGAGTACTAGTCTGGCACATCGGCCACAGACACATCGGACCCAGACAGTGAACATGGAAGGCCATCCTGTAGTGGCTGACCGTGACGATGCACCATGACGATCTGAATTGCGTGTGTGAGCCATATGTCACACTTCATGGACTTTCAAGTTTGAGTCCTCAAACCATATGTACTGGTCTTGCGGGAATCCATTGTGAAGGCGTACAATACTTAGTCTCCCCGAGGCAGAGTAGACAGATTCAACCTTCGCAAGCTCAGGATCATCTGTCTGAACAATCCTACAACATAGTCCTGCACATGGTCACCGTCAGTGAATTGTATCACCTGCAAATGCATGGGAGGGTTCATCATTAGTCTTCTGGTGAGTTCGTTAGCACAGCTTATCGGCGTGAAAGACCGAATTTTGTTTTACCTACGCTTGTACTAAATGTAACGAAGTATTCTCTGGCCTTCATCGGAATCAGTCAAACTTGAATAAGACTGGGATTTAGTTGGGCCACATCAAGTAGAGGACGAAATGTGCATTCCGACTTGAAATCCTGACGGGATAGGGTTCCGAGCGGCAATTGCCGGGTTGTTGATCACCGAGCGGCTTGCCAGCAGCCCATCATAATACTCTACTACTGCATATCCAAGTTCAGAGTATATTCTGGAATGAACAAATGCTAACGAGCGGTTATGCAAAGTCACGGTAAGACAAGTGAGTCGCTGACCTCTTGCGGAATCAATCTGCACACTGACTGAGACCTTCTTCAAAGCAATTAGGTTTAATCCCCGAGCTTCAACTTGAAGCTGGAACTGGCAATATTGCAATGCAGCCAGCCATACGACTGCGTCCCCTTTCGACAGGTTCAATCACACATTCTTGATTCTGTGAGAATGCAACATAGCCATTGGAAAGCGGGCCTCGGAGGCGAAGCCATTGTTAAGTAAGAACTGGGGGAAAGTCATGTTCCTGATTTTTGACAGTTGCTTCGGCTGGTGCGCATGCGCAGCAGCTCAGCTTGATCCTGAGGCACAAAAGCTTATGGCTATCTTCTCCGTGGCCTCCAACTGCAATCGTGGGATCTCGTGGTGAAGTAACCAGTCGAAGGTGGTCCTAGTTTCTCACCATGCGTCATCATGATCCCGGGAAACGACATACTATGGCCAAGAGTAAACACGCTGGTTAGTATATCTGTACCCTCTTCCTTGAACACGGGTCTGATGTCGAAGTTTTGCTATCAACTTCGGGGCTATAGTGGCCAAGGGTACCTGCGGTAATACGCTCCTGCGTCCTTTCGATGGCTGGACAGGTGAGACACCCATCACGCGCATGGAGTGGATACCGTGAGTCACATCTGAACTCTATGAAGCATACCAAAAGTCACCCCAATTTCTGTCCTATATTATAGGATGCCGAAAGTACCCTGTTCATAGAACTAGGCGGACGACCCTTGGCTGGCACGTGTTCTTTAGGGAACGCAACAACATTCTGAATACGAACGCAGTTCAAGGGGCACTTGCGATGTTCTTATAGCAGTAGTAACTCCATCTGGCCGACTGTGTGATTATTGTACATAGACGGCATAGATCGTCGTGCGGTACGATTACCCGAGATTTTTACCTTCAACCTTTATGCTGACTTTGTGTTGCTTCTCTTATTACGGCACTAGTTGACCGAAATCTCACCCTATGCCATACAACTACGATGGCGGATGCAGATCGCGCGCCGCCTTGCTATCACTAGCTTACTACTTCGTCCCCGGAAGGATGCCAGTGCCGGGTATTACGGTTGGGTAGTCTCGTGAGGGAGTCCGCGTGGGGCCGTCATGGAGGTCTGGGCTGGCACTCCTATCCGACGATTTCGCATGAGATCGCATCCAGTTCCTGAACGCATGATGATGCTTTCATCTTGCTTGCTTGCAGAAACACTGCATCGTACTCATGCAATAAGCACTTGCTCCCATGCCAGCCGCCGGTGATCTGTATTGTATCGATAGGGAAGTCTCTCGCACTTGAAAGATTCACTCGGTATCGATCGGATGAAGCACTACGTAACGTTCACCGGAGCCCCAATTCTGTGGTGCGTGGTAAATGGCTTGCGTTTTTGTATATGCTCATTCATTTCTAGCGATACCCTACCGCTCTGCACAGGCGAGCCGTATTTCCGCTAATCTCGACGAGTTTGAGAGACTGCCCTCTGCGGTGCATGCTTGATGGACCACTCTCATATGATTCCGTAGTACGATAAGTGTCGTTACATCGATCAATGGAGTCTCCCAGCGTTGACAAGTTTGCCAGGTGACCGGTGTCCACAAGGCTCGTACTCTCCATGGCTATCGAATACAACCATGCGTTGAGGCACGACTTCATATCGAAACAAGATGGTCAGAGAAGTAATCGACATAATGGGAACATCCTATTCGTTCTTTGGCGTCACTCAAAAATTTCTGTCAAGTCACCTGAGTCCAGGACGTCGAAGCCGAAAACCCTCGCAAAACAAACGTATAGGCCGAAGATATGTCTCACGATTGAGTCCTTTGTGTTCTCATCCGGAGATTCTGTATACCTTAGACGTGGTCCGAGCTGTCCTGAGGTAAAATCCTCTTTGGTCAATATTATAAGGAAGAACTAAGTGCGTATTTTATATTGCCTGTTGTAGGGCTCAGTATGGTTGAGATCTGTACAAATGTGGAACTTTAGGGATACGGAGTGCGGCAATACCGGGATTGCCAGCGGTGACTAGAGACTGGGAGACACTCGAGTGCGAGAAGTTTCGGATGTTTGAGCTTAACATTACGGCCGCTCGCGTCGGGTTGTACTTACTAGATGGTATAATCTTCTTTACTTCCGTATTCGCTCTGACCCAAAGGGCTGATTTCTCGCTCAAGATCCGTCTTATGATTATGCGTACGAAAGTTTTACATACGCTGGACCAACGCCGAGCTTTGATCTGAACGCCAAGGCGAATAGAGCAACGTTGCAGTGGTCACGACTCGGGAGCGCTATTTGCGCTCGATCACCCGTCGATAGTAGGCGAACAACGTACGCCACGTTTGGAATGCGTAGAAGATCAATCTCCTGAACCGTTCGTCTCGAGACAGTCGTACATCGCGTGACAGGACATCTTCCCAGAAAGACAAGCATATAGGCTTTCGAGGGCCGGAACGAAGCAGAAAAGTCTTGCCCGTGGTCAGCATCATTGGAAGTTCGAAGCATGGCTATTGTCGGAAGGGATTTGGAATACGATACGCGTCAATTTCGATACATCGCCAACGCAGGTAATTCGTTCGGAGGTATTTAGCGGCTTACGCAGCCGCGGCGGAGTCGGGATGGCGGGGTGCTAATGTGTACCCCGACACGGCGACTAGCTCTCAATTTGGTATAATCCTTCATGGACGGAATGTCACCAAAAGCTGCGTCTCCATCCGGTCAAATTTCTGTTGCAGAACATAACTTCCTGATGCTGAGCTTGAATTCCCAGACCAGGGTTCACTGCAACATACGAGTGCTAGCCAGAAAGAACTCGGTGACTTGCTCTTGGAGCCATTTCTGATCGTGAGCGCACCAGTGTCGAGACTTATCTGTCGATATAACACAGGGATGCAGCCGTCGGCGCGGTGGTATTAACCTCCGTGCTTCTGATAGGTCCTCGGGATTTTTGAAGGGAATACTTGAGTCAATTTTGGGAGCATCGTGCTTGCCTTTCAGCCTGTTACATGTTGTGCATGGAGTCACATGAACGATCAGCATGTCATGTATCTACTGGAAGCGAGCCTCTGAGATGTAAGTATATACAGTATGTCTCATGGATCCTCACCAGTAAAGCCACTTTTCGTCGTCGGCAGCAGCCATATAACTGATTGGAGAGCCCCCCGCAATTTGACAAACGAGTTTGACTTTCCAAAAGCTTGACGGTTTCGAGCGACTTGCGCTTCGAAACATGCCTTTTCACATATCCTGCAGACCATTCGGCTACCAAAAGGGCCATAGGCTGCTCGATCCATCTCCCAGTTTTGGAAAGACGCAGATTACCAGAGCTACCCAACGGAGGCCGTGACGGTACCAAATAACACCGTTCAAATTCCATGCACCTGGATTTGATAAAGGCGGTGCATCAGGTCAAGGGTGTGGTCGTACAACTAAGATACGGTACTGACCAGAACAAATACGTGGGGATCATGAGAACATGCCCTGAGTCCTCTGACTGCCATATCCTCAGACAGAGCTTCTTCTCGGGCATTTTAAATTTAGATATGTAGAGGTTATTTAGTTTATCAGTATCAGAATGGCTGTGCGTGACTATCTTACGAATTGCACACCGAACAGTTCGAGCACAGTGACGGAATACCGCAGGCACTGGCAGGCGGTGTGCTTAGCTATCTACTCAGGCGAACATGCTTAAGTGAGTAACTCACCAATATGACCGATGACCAAAAAGATATGGCGTCCCGGGTCGTCGTGACCTACTATACTGGGGTCCGGATGTGTCGTGAGTGCCGTGGTGCGACTATGTTCCAAATCTCAGGCTCAGTGCTTGCCGAATGCTAAGGAAGCTTTACGAAGTTCTGACGAACGTGCGCGCAGTGCCAGATATTTCGTTTCTTCCAGTACTGCCGGCGGTGTGGCTAGTACGTCCGGATGCAGGGCTCAGGGGGGCTCTCTTATTTCTGTTCAACGTGTTCAACACGATCTCGGAGCTATCATTGCCCTCGGTTGCTACCGAGCCTCCCGCGAACTGTGACCAGGGCTGGAATTAGTCAACATGCGGTGATGCGAGCATTGATGGCTTGGTACCCTCCAGCTACCGTCGACATACGCTGTAAATGTCTTGTAATATCTGGAGGTAATAGTTTGCAGAAATCAACATTTGGCGTCACTTACTAGGAAAAGATAGTATACTCTGCCTCGTGTCAGTGGCCGGCGCCGCCCATCGTCGAAGCGTGAGTCGGAGTTCCAGAGTACAGAGGCCACCTGTCATGCATGTCATGGCTTGATTGTCGGGCGGGGTCTGATACCAGCTCAACTTGTTGATACAACGGACTGTGGAATATAGTGCCAGTGGCTCGTTGACCTTGCGTGGTTGAGTGACCTGTTCCCTGATACAGACCAAACGTAGGGTACACCGTGACGACGTGCCAAACATACTGTTTACCTGATATACAAATTCGCGTATGGAGTTACTCGAACTCTGATTCGGAAATACGCGGAATTCAAGATCAGTGCCCTGATTGACGTACAGAAAAGGAAAAGACGCACTTTATCTTTCGGTCGGGAGAAACAGGGCTCCAGATAGGAGGAAGAATCATCTCGAAATCTGACCGATCCTCGCTCGCTGATGGAGAAGAATGTTCTCCACATTGGGAAAGGAAGGAGAAACGAAATTGAACGTTATCGTCGTATTCGGGCCAATTTGCATGCACCACTTGGACCAATTTTATGGCATGAATGCTTTCGCAGATATGTTTGAGCGAAGGATACGAAACATGTCTTGACTCGAATAGCTTGAAAGATCTCCTACGTGACATTATAAACATCGTGAAACCTCTGTCGTCACTTGCGAGCTTCTGCTAACGCAAGACAAGCGGAACACGGGGATTAATGTGAATCATGGCCATCAGGGCGCAGCGCCTTATGCCTTTTTTGAGTGCTTCTAAGCGGCGCAAAGACTTCTTTGAGAAAGGTAACAACGGCAGTTACTTTGTGCGAGACGCAGCTCGATATGACGCAGAATCATGACACCACTTACCCTCGTGTAGACTTTGAGGCTCCCGGATACCAGACGAGCGGTGTTCAACGGCAGTTTGAGCCTCAAAGAAAGCTGCAAAAGGTATGGCGTAACGGCCTAAGTGAAGATTTTGCTTCGAGAGTAGTAGCTCCCCCTGCCAGCCTAGACTGTGTACTGAGCTTCCAGGCCTCACGAGATGGTCCACTCACGGCGGCCATAGTCTCTGCTTAGTCTCTACTTCTTCGTCCACCCATGAAACGCCCTTCAACGACGCCCAATATACTCGGAGCTTGGATCTGCTGATACAGCAGAAGGCACGCACAACGCACTGGCACCTCTTATAATAGCGAATGACCCCAAGTTATGGTCCAAGGGCGCCATCGCGATCAATTCGGTAGGATAAAGAGACTCTGGTTTGACCCGAGACTCCAGAGTCCTGGTCTATCCGGCGGTTCAGTCCATGATGTACCGAATGAAGCAGATGGCGAGGGGACTCATACCGGCTTTTCGATACATAGTTATACTTCTTTGCATGCAGGCGGCCATGAAAAGATGCACGGTACGCATTATTAGCATTTAATAGCAAATAGCAACAATGCTCCCAATGTTTTGCAATGGTCACCTCCTGTAGCACGCTTCAAAGGAGTTATCATTAGATGAGTGACTAACTTGGTCTTACCCGGGATAACATCCGCCAGGAATCTACAGTGCCTCTCCAGGAACTAAGCCTACCACAGTGGGCGTGGCGTAGCGGGGTGATGGTGGCCTCTTCGGTCGCCGCTTTCGTCCCTAAGGCAAGCAGATCGTTATCTCATACAATGGGAAGCATGCTTGACGTTACACGTACAAGATTACTCTCACCTGACGGAACGGCTGGAACAGTTGAGTACCCATACAAGTCTGCACCACCGGTTCGATGTTTGTGGTCGTTGAGTGCTCTCTTCCTGAGCTTGCAGTAATTGTTGATTCCCCTCGCAGAAATATCGGCGTGGTTATCCAGGTGCTTAATAATACAAACTCCGGAGGGATCAGATCGAAATATACCATTCGGAGTACTGAACGCCGGTTTACGATGACTCGGAGGAGTGTGGTCGACGACGGTCAAAACACTCACCGCCGGGAAACCCATTGTTTTGAACCTGATTGCGAGATATAACACGAACGTCCTAGGCCCCAGGGCCAGTCACCTGGTGCTTGATCTAACGCGCTTCAGGCGTTCAAGCATGGAATAAAGCTCCGTGCCATGTGGGCAAGTTCACTGAAATTGTGACTGGAGGCCGCAATAAAGGTGGAGCAACTGAACGAACCAGCCATGAAGCAGAAACGAACCGGTTGATTGTCCTTTTCAGGCGAATTGGGACCAAGTGCCATCATAGTAACTGGCTGTACGATTTTCCTAGGTTCCAAGATGTTTGGTAAACGAGGGTACTTCAAGGCTGACTACTATCATGAAGTCGTCATATGAACAGACTCACCGGACTCTTAGGGTCAGGAGGATACAGGCTGATTTCTGCGCGTGTATGATCTGTCTTCATAGACGCAAACCGTCAATTGTAAGTTGAGTGGGCAATATCAGCGCACTGGCTCACATGAGCAAAGCTATTCATTCTTGGATGTCGGTGCATGCGTATTTCGAACCGCGGCACGGCATTGAGGGGCTTCTTTCCGGTATATCGTCCCTATAAGTCGGCCCGCCACGATTGAATGAGTGTGATCGATAGGCCAATACGCAGATCAATCGTGAGGAGTGTGCATGCCTTTGGACCAAGCCCAGACGAGCAATACAAGGTATTTGAGTATGGTTCTGCGCAGATTTTGTCATGATTCACGTCAACCGCCAAGTTCTCTGTAGAAACCGAACATCACACCTTTATTTTCACGTCAGAAAACGAGGTCACTGGCATATCCAGTGGAATCTACTCCACTCGAGTCCATATCGCACAGGTTCACTCTTTGGTCCATGAACACGGTCTCCACGCACTAGTCCTGTTCGGATGGCACGTCAGATGCGAGCCTACCATCTCAAAAGGCTAGAGCGAACGCACCTGTAAGTACCCCAGGAGTGCGCACTGGCACTGACGTGGCACTGCTTTTCTGTAGCTTAGCACCCCACCAACGAATTCTGGGCGCAAAATCCATTTACAGTATACGCAGTGCCATCACCCTAGTAGCACGAGCCTGATGAACGTCAAGGGCACAACAAAGCGCGTTACCCCAGACTTACATATTTCGGTGCATGTCGACTCATCACCGGGACCATTCCGCAGCACCAAGGGACTAAGCGGCCACGGTTGATGCGGAGGGCCCTTGCGAGATGGCGGAGGGGGTGGAAGTTTAGTTCCCATAAAAGGCAGGTTTGTTCTGCACCCGGTTCGTGGAAGGGGTACACAATCGACCCTCGGCATCTCGTACTAGATAACAGAGCCGGAGAGCGCGATTGCGTCGGGATATACGTCGTCCTCGGCTCCGTTGCAGCTCGCTACTATAGCAGTAGCAGTAGTGCAATGGTAGAGGCATCGAACATCCCCCGAGATCGCCGAGCGACGTGGAATAAGGCCCTGGTACACCTTTGTGGCACTAGTCAGTGACAACTGGGCTCGCAATCGTCGATGGTGAGTGCTAGTGAAAAGGGCTCTGAACAGCTTACCCCCGATGCGCCACTGACGTACAAGAATCTGCGTACGACGTATGGTGATAAGTATGTTTTGCTCTTGACAGAGATCTGGCTGCGAAAAAGGAAGTAAGCATGCAAAACATCCCAATCGTCTAGCAACAGAACTATTCGATCTCAATTGAGACTAGCTAGAGACACTTTGTACCTGCAATCGACTCCGCGAGTGTCCCTGACTTGTTCGATGCTCGTTGCCCTGAGCTTGGTAATCATGATTTACCGCACGTGAGGGGGAAAAGATAACTTTAGCTGTCAGAGGTAGCCGCGGCCGTTAGCTCAGTTTAATGTATCTTCTTCATTAGTCAGACCAGGAGATACACAGCTCGAGAAACGTCACAGGCAGGACACATTCAGGTGATCATATACTGCTAAAGATAAAGTCGCTTCAAATCAGTCTGACGTTGGTTTCTCATCTCGGAAAGACGTGATGCGTAACATACCTGTCTATTTCCTTGATGGTAAAAGTTTACGGATGCAAAAGCTTCAGCGACTTGAACGTGATTCTTCAAGCATTCGTGATCAGCTACAAGACTCGCCGTTAAGGGCCCTGAGACTAAGCCACATCCTGACTAATAAGTACTCTCGGCGTTCTGATTCCGCGAGCATTTTAAGGTGATTTCTTCTCGGTATAAGTACAATCGATTTCAAGATCAAGTAAAGCCTAACTCACATAGTACATAGCGTGCCTTTGAGATTGCTTCCATATTTGATGATTCTCCTGGATGTTAGAGTCCTGATCGACGGAGAATAATAACATCAGCGAAAGCTATTATAACTGCATTGATGATTCGCCACCAGGATACGGACCTACCTGTTATACCCTAGCCTCGGTCACTGTCGTTCTTCAAATTACTTGCCAGGCGGCCTGGCCGCTCCGTAGCAGAAAGCAGAGTACGGATATAAGGGGCCATAGTCCCCGGTGAATATTGCAGCCGACTGCAACCGCGAGAGGGCACTAGCCAAGGAATAATCTGATGGTGAACTCGAGGGGATGATGGCGGGGTCAAAGAAGGGGTTATCGGAGGGTTGCGAGCCTCGAGGCTAGCATTCCCACGTTCCTTTCGAAATCTCCAAAGCTCGATCGCATTTGAGGTTCATCATCTTGTACCTGGCTCGCACTGGTTCATTTCGTGCAGCTCAGTCCTTGAACCAACGGCCATTTGAAACCTCTGTGAAAGAAATACAAATGTCACGTCACATACGCTAACGAGGCGGCCCCGACATACTTTTAGGCATTTGGCTTGTGGGAATCCTTTGAGATCCCATCGTCCAACTCTCACGAAGGCCAAAGCTACCCTTGTGCTCCTCGTCAGACAAAGAGTCGACAGTGTGCTGGTGACGGCACAAGAAGCGCGGTGGAGGAGAGTTTCGCGTTCCCTCGGAGCGCCCACGGAAGGTTTTGATTCGGATCGATGTGGTGAGGGCACGAGGCTACTGAACGTCGAGGGCGTGGGAAAGGTCAGTCGAAGCACCATCGCAGATGCGGGGCAGCTACGACGTTTAGATCTGGGAACAGAGGTCAATACATGAATGCACAAAGTACCACTCATTCGTGGCGCATTGAACATGGTACGGAGTACATGAGGGTACATGCCTTGATCAATGAGATCGACTAGCGTAAGGCCCAATCAATGCAATAACGGTCTCTCAAGCTTTCCCGGTTGGCTTGGCTCAGCACATCCATCTATTGCTAATCATATGGCATTTGTTCTTCGTATGGTCTAGTGATCGACGAGCTCCAGTCTATTTCATACCTGAGCCTGATGCTTTAGGACTTAGAGGATCTAGATAGACTGACTTGCAGTAGCTGGAGATGTAAAGCCGCTCCAAAGCTATCAAGTGCTTTCTACAAGAATCTCAAAGTTAAAGTCGTGATTGTAGTTGAAGACTATAACCGGCGATTCTGTGATATATCAACTTACGTGTGCCTTAAACATGAACCTTCATCTCGATAACAATAATGATGCTCGATAACGATACTCAGCATGCGTACACTAGCAAAGGTTTGGACGATTCAAGGAAAAGGTCGGGATGCCCCGACTTAATGTATGTCGTGGTAGTCGAGCCAAAAAAGCGACGAGATCGTTTCGGTTAGACCGCCTTGAAGTCGGGTGGGCGATAGAAGTTCGGAATTTGGAAGCTACAGCCTGCTACAACATCCTATGGCTCAAGTTCTAGTGCAGGCCAACATCTCATTCCGATGTCGCGAAGTTTCCAGCTTATGTTAAGTACAACATACTACGGTCCAAACATACGCTCGTAAAATGTCGTAGATTGATAGTCGACGTCATCCAGGGACCAGTACTATCCTTCTTTCTACATATTATATTGAAACTACACCACTTGAGTAGGACTGTATGTTAGCTTAGCTTACATTTACTGTCATACGTCAGTCATACACGGTTATCCGAGTCGTTGCCATCTAGCAATTTACGCGAAACATGTATTTGACAGCCTGCATTGAAGAGTAGGACTGAGTATTGTATGAAAGTTTACTTTGGTAAGTACGCACCTTCGTCTGGCTACCGTCCGTGCTAGATCTCCCGATCTCCGTGTGCCTGGGAAGCATTTCCGGGTGGATCAGCAACCCACCTAGCCCTCCAGCCGACGCTAAAACTTGTATTACAATAATGATTGAAGTGGGTCAGCCCACTTAAGCCACAGGCGACAACATACAGAGGACTACTGGTCCAATGACCAGTCGCTCCGTCTCGAGCGGGAATCTCGGATGAGCTTGAGCTTGAGCTTGATCGTGCGTCTGAGTATGGGCGGGGCCGCCTCATTATTGCTTACAGCACATATGAAGGGTCACATACCGGTGAGGTGCATGGGCGCACGCGCTGCCCACCCACTTGGCCCACTCGAATCGACCCTCCCTCCCTAGTAAAATGTTTGTGGACCTGTGTACGTAATCAAGGCTTGCTTAGACATACTAGTACATGATGATCAAGCTCGTACTCACGCTCATCCGAGATTTACGTGGCTAGCCAGCGTGTAGAGATGTAGCATACACACACCCCATGCATTGCCAACCCTCCCTGCACATCGTAGATCAGTATCGTCATAACGGGTCAGTACAGTAAGGGATACTTACGGGTCCTCCTCTGCGCACTGTGGATTGTATCACCATGAAAGTCAACGCAAGAGCCTGCGCCTTGTCTGTCGTGTTATGATCGTGGAAGGGTGAGGTTAGTTAGTGATATGTAGTACACCGGGAGAAGCACGGTAACTCTCATATAATCTCGTACATCCCGCTGTCAAATGAAATCAACTCTCGCTTGCTTAAGCCACATATCCACCCTCGCTATAGTTGACGATTTCCATCTGCCAATTGAGAACTTTGCAGGTTACTAGGGTACCAACCAGTCACACTCATAAGTACTATACCACTATAGTGAAGACCTACCACCTTGAGTCCAGTCGCAGTCGCAGTTAACCTCATATGCGCCAGACAGCGCTCGACATCCTCGTCGAGCGTAATCTGGTCCATGTGAAGGCGATACTTCAACATCGAGTTCATCCGAGATTTCCGTTCTCCAGCCCCGCTTGAGTGTGCACGGTATCGCTCGCTGCGCACCACCATAGATCAGTGTCGGGTCAGCAGAAGAGTTCCCTGCGCACCGTAGATCAGCGTCATACGTAGCGAGTACTAGTGCCTGGGCGTCGTCCTGTCTGTCATAATCAGTGAGATGAGGTGTCAAGGGTTAGGTACATTACACCGGGAGCGGGAGAAGCAGCTACTCGCGTAGACGTACTAGTGGTCTCCCGCTGTCAAATTAACTTCTTTCGTGCATTAAAGCAGAATGTGCGCAGTGGCTGTCTAGGCTTGATGGAGGCCTGAGGAAGAAAAGGTAGGCATTAGGGGGGTGTAATTAAGGTGACGCTTCGAGAAGCGAACGAGCGAACGAGCATGAAGAGTCAATACTCAGGGAAATGAAGGAAGCAGAAAACAAGGTCGTCGCGTGGAGGAGGGCCACATATTACATTGCGTATGATCGATATCTGACCGACTGGCCAGAAGCTGGGAATTCGAAGGCAGGGGTAGGTTGACAGGTTGCTCGGCCGTCTCTAGCTTCAGGATCACAGAGGATATTGACCATTGAATTGGGATTGTTGACGATCGAAAACGAGATGGGCGGAGGTCGGGTGACCGTACGTAGGTCATAGTCGTCGTCATCGAGGTCGGGTGGTCGTCGGGGGTGTGTTGGCCGGCGAGGCGCGAGCCTGAGGTCTACGCCAGAGTCAGTTCGAATGACCAGTACTTGAGACATAGCTGTCGTACGAGCGAAATATGGATTTGTTGGAGATGGGACGGGAGAGGTCATGTGTGTCGGTAAGCAGGGTGTTTGAGCAGGATTCAATATTTAGGACCCTCGTCGTCAGAGGATACGTGCGTCGATTGTTAGTGTCAGTGTCAGTAGGTGTCAGTGTCAAGTCGGCTGGCTGGGGATGGCAGGCCGTGTTTGACGTGCATGAGCGTGGGCGTGTGCACCGACAATACATTCGAGTATTCAATTGAATGAGGGATGAGTCTGGTCTGGTCATGATGATTGCATGGGAGGAAGGCGTCGTGTGGCACTCAACTCAACAGAGACGTGCGGGGATGATCTGGTTCGCAAGGTCAGCTTGAGACGAACCGGTTCGATTAGATTAGAGCGGAGATGAAAATGTGCGTTGATTGAACCACGCAGGGTGAATTAGAATTCTGGATGTGCGGTGTAGGGTATCCGCTCCTTCGGGTGTCACTTCCTCTCCATGACACACACTGCAGTTCGTGAGTGCGCACGACGACGATCACGGTGCATTCTGTATGCAGCCACCTCGCAGTCGCCTGCGATGGACTCGCGATCTAGAGCTACATATGCGCACTGTCTGCCTGATGAGTTCATAGGCGATTAGAGAGCAATTGTTCCCACGGTAAGCAGCGATGGCTGTTTGTGCATAGGATGGGGTGCCACAGATTATATTATATTCGAAGCAAATGGTTTCTTGAGTGAGTGAGAGGGCGAAGAAGGCTGAGGCGTCTCAGCTGGCTGCCACTAGTCTCTGCTACACCTGATACATATACCCCCGGCACCCCATCCCTTCGCCTTTCCCTCCTGCCTTCCCTCTCGCCTACGTCCCCCTCCCTCCTCCCTCCTCGTCGGCGTCGGTACACCACCCCGCCATCACAACCACCACCACAACTCCGCCGATGACAGTCCCCCCGCCCTCTCTCCCCTCCTCCTCCTCTTCCTCCTCCACCCTCCAACCCCCCGGCTCCTTCCAAAACACCTCCGCAGGCCAACAACGCCCCACCCTCACCAACATCCACATCCGCTCCGTCGACGACGCCAAGAAGCTCTTCTACGCCGTCCAGCTGGGTATGCTCCCCAAGGTCGAGCGACGCCTCGACGCGCAGGAGAGGAGGATGCTTAGGCCCGGGAATGTTTATGTGTGGGAGGAGAAGGGGCCGAGTGGGGGTGAGAATGGGTATCAGGTGTGTATTGAGCGGTGGACGGAGGGGTTGAGTTGGAGTGCGAGTCGTATTAGAGAGTGCGTTTTCTTGTTCTCTTTTCCTCTCCCTCTTCCTTTTCCTTTCTCTTCTCCCTTCGCCCTTAAAACTCGATTTATCGTCGTGTGCTTACCAAAACCTCCCCTTCCCCATTCCCTATCGTATGCGCCCCTCGCTTCAAACGCGCCCCTTGCGCTCATTACGCGATCGAACCGACCTGCTTCTTGGCTTTCAAATTTTGCTTCCACCGCCTCCGATCGCTCCTGCCACCACAACAACTCGCGCCCACAACACCCAACAACCGATACTTCGCTCGGATTCACTTGGTCCCGCTCTTCTTGCTTGCACTCGACTGACGACTGCTCCTGCTATGTCCTTCTCTGCCTTACGATGATCTGCACTACACTACGCCTATTCCCGATGGAAACCACCTCTACTTATCTCTTGGGCGAAATCAAAATGCGAATAACACAGTGACTTCCTAATGTACTACGAGAACCGCAAAAAGAAATCAGACAAAGACTCAGACGGCGGCGGCGGGTCTGGTCGCGCTCGGTACGTCCCACTTCCTACCCCTCCCATCTCCTCCCACCACTTTCCTCTCCCCTCCCCCCTCCTCTCATTACCTCACCTCTCCCCTCCCTATCCCTCTCATCTCCTCTCCTCCCCACTCCACCTCTTCCCCCCCCCCCCTCCTCTCCTTTCCATTCTCAAATTCTCAACTAACGACGCGGTGCTACGGTGACTTAGATCCCTAGAAAACGAAGTCCTCCGCGACGGCGAACGCGACCTGTACGTCAAACAGACGTATAGCGTCCATCGGAACGACGTCTCCGACGAAGGTGTCAGCCTTAGCGTTAGCGGCGCCGGCGGTAGCTTCAGCAGCGGTGGTGGTGGGAGTGGTGGGAGTGGTAGTAATGGGACGGGGAAGGAGGGTGAGGGGAAAGGTGGAAGTGGGGAGGGGAAGAAGGAGAAGAGGAAGCCTAGGAAGTGGCATTTAAGTGAGTGGTCTACTGTCTTCAGGCTTCAAGTTGTTGTGCGTTGTTTTCGGGTTTATTTGTTGTGGACGTCCCGAGTCCCTTCCTGACGTAGCCGGACAGATGGGAGATGGGTATGGGGAAGGGAGGAGGCACACCCAACTACCCGACTTCGACGCTTATATGCGTGCTCGCAACCCCACCACACCACACGCTTCTTCCGAGCGCTATATGCTATGCGTTACGGTATGACGAACGAACGAGCTTAAAGCTTGTTGTTTGTTGTTTAACGGACGTATGCGTGTGGGGTGGGATACGTAACCGCATCTCCGTCGTTGTTACGGGATGGGAGATGGAATTTCATTTTGCGCCCCGTTCATTTTCATTTTCCTTCCCGTTCGTTTTCAGTTTCATAAACGGGACAGTTCGTTGGATATGGATACTCGGGTGGGTTGATGGGATTGGAGGGGATTGGATTGGATGGAAAATAGACTTTTGGATTTTGGGTTTGAACCCAGGCGGCTGGGTTGCGCTCGTTGGCGGACAATGGTGGGGTGCCCTATCTACCTTCTACCTTCTACCTTTCTTTCCTATCTTCCTTCTCCTTATCATTACGTGACCATAATATTAACTTTTAACTGACTCTATTCTCTGATGATCTGCAGACGCCTACTTCACAAAATCAACAGAAGGCAACCTCAACACCATCAACTCGATCCCCTACCTGCGCGACCTCGTAGTCCCAGAGGGTATATTCTCCTCCGCCCGCCAGACCAAGAAGTCTTCTTCCTCCTCTACGTCCACATCTACTTCCAACATCCCATCAGCCAAACCCGACTCTTCTGTGCCTCCTGATGAGAGTAGTAGTAGCGCGATCACGACGACGAGGAAAAGAGGAAGAGAAGGCACGAGCGTGCAGAGGACGTACGCTCCTTTCCCCGTAGGCGATCGAGGACTGAAACCTGCGCCGCCGCCTCCTCCACCCGCTGTTGTTCCTCACTTGAGGAACCAACACCCTCCGCCTCCGCCGCCGGTACCACCCCAGCAGTGGCATCCTAATCATCACCAGCAGTCCTACGAACAGGACCTGAGTGGTGGTGCGTTCGACAGGTTCGGGAGTGCGTATGCGTCTCCCCCACCTCCTCCACCGCCACCTTCGTACTTGTATGGCCCGACGAGCAACAGTTATGTGGTGTCGAGTCCTGTTCCGGGGTCGGTATATGCGCCTTCACCTCCCTCCTCTCATACGAATGCGAACGGGAATGGTGGGGGACAGTCGACGAGCTTTGAGTTTGCGGAGTATGGGTACGCGGGGCCTAGTCAGACATTCGGTGGGGCTATGCACCATCCTCAACATCCCCAGCATCCTCACCAACATCCTCAACAACATCAACACCAACAACAGCATACTCTCTCGCATACTCAACAACACCAACAGACGTTCAGACAGCACCACGAGACGAGCCCCTTAGGGAGCGACTCGCCCGTGCTGAGCGAGTTCGGGAGCGGAGGGAGCGGGAGCGGAGGAAGTGGGGGCAGTACGAGCTGGCATACGCCTAGTCCACGTCCGGAGATGGGGTTAGGCGTCGGTGTCGGTGTTGGTGTCGGGTTAGGCGGGAGTATGAGTATGTTAGGGTCGGCAGTAGGAGGAGGAGGGGTGGATGGACTGGGAGTGGGAGGGGCTGGAGAGGAAGACTTGAGCGGGTACATGCCTATGCCCCCTCTCCGCTATTCTCCCGATGCTGACGTTGCCTTGCCCCCTCCGCCCCCTTCTGCGTCTGCCTCTTCTTCGTCGCTGAACCATGCGAACGACGATATGCGTCTGATGTCCCTGGGCGATTCATCTTCGTCTTTACCTTCCTCCTCGATGCGGTACGGCCGTCCTCCCACTTCCTCGCACTCGCACGGACAATTGCATACGCGCACGCATTCGAACAACGACCTGACGTTCGTCGCTACGACTATCAACCCCGACTTTCTCGCCGGCGTCACCAACAACACCAACACCAACACGAACGCGAATGCAAACGGACCGCTCACGCCAACGATGGAACCTACCGCCCGACGCGACCGCTCCCGCTCAACATCCTCCAACTCCCCCTTCAGACGCAGACCGATCCAGCTCCCGCAGCTCAACGTCCCCAACACGGACCTCTCCACGGGCGGCGCAGTCGAATACTTCGAGTCCGACTTGTCCGCCAACGCAGCGTACGCCTGGGATTCCGAGGACTATGGCAATGGTTCTGGTGCTGGAGATGGTACGGGAGGCGTGGGAGGTGGAGGAGGGGGAGGAGGAGCGCAGAGGGTTGCGCTTGCGCCGTTGCATTCGTTGCAGAGGAACCATCCGTATAGGCGGAACCCGGTTGATGATAGGCAGTTGAGGATGCTGGGACCTGGGGCGCGGTAAGGTGTAGACGTGCGTGGTCTTCTGCGTTCGTGGTACTGACGTTTTTTGCTGAATCTTTTTGTGTTATCTTGCAGGCTTGCGCTTTTCTGAGATTGCCGAGCTCGCATATTTGCGGGTGCTCACTGCGTTACTGCCCTTACACATCTTTTCATTCTATACACCAAGCACCCTATCACACTCAAAACTACAAACACACAAAGGACGGTTTTCGCGAGTATTTCCTGCATATATTTTATACCATCATCCTATATCCCGTCATCCTCTACCCTTGCCCTTCTTAGCAACTGCATTTCTACTTCGGACTCTCGCCTTTTCCTTCTGTTGTTTGGATCCTCAGGCTTAAGTAGGAGCGCTTCGCTCCTCGAGCCACGCATGTTGTTATCACGATATTCTGCATTTGTACAACAAAAATACCATGTATTACTCGTATGCCTGGTCTTGGCCAGCACATCGACATGTGGAGCTCCTCTCGCGGCTCTTCTGGCAGGTGAGTGGCTTCTCCTGACCGTACAACGCTAATGACGACTGCAGACTTTTTCCTCGGGCCCCCCGCGCAATCGGAGGTGCGTGTATCATCGATACTAGTACGATAGCTCGGTCCAGGCCAGTGCCCTAGTTGAGCCACACTGACTTTACTCGTTTTGACAGGGTCTTCTGACCTGCCTCTTGGCAGGATCGTATGAACTTTCAAGAACAAAGTTTGAAGCTTGCGTATATCCTGAAGTCTGCGCGATCCCCGGAAGATGTGTCCAACCACCATCACTATCAGGATACTGTACCTTCAAGTTTGTGGGGCAGCGTACAGGATGAAGGTTTCGGACGAGGACTTCCGACGACGTCACTGCACCCCAGATACGACTACTTTCGAGGGTTCCGACGTACCGTAGCTCTTCAGAACTCGTGCAAAGAGGGTGATTTCTGGTGGTGAGCGTATGTCGTATGTCACGATTCTGGTGGCTGAATTTCCAGCGATCAGGCCGGTATCAGATGACATGCACGCGTACTACGACCGGAGAGCAAAGCTGAACCAAACCGCCTGGACCCCAGACTGGGCCCGTCGACGCGTCGCTGAGGTGCGGTCGCTTTGCGTTTCAGAAGCAGTAGCGCAGGGAAGCGGCTCTCGGGGATGGAAGCCTAGAGGTTTCCCCGCTGAAAAGCTACGCAGTAAGCAGCTCAACTTCCGTCGAGTGCGTCTCGCACGACCCTCAAATACAATGACAATGGCGCAATGGGCACGGAGGCGAGCACTCTCATGACCGTGCAGGGATCATGGTATGTTATTACTCCCGACAGACCCTGCGCTTCGTACCGCAATGGCATTAACGGATATAGCAACAGATAATCTCTGGCACGTTCACACTTGCCAGCTAAAACATCCTTACAAGACAAGAAGCGCGATGTGCAGTCTTCCGTATCGCCCCTTCTTTCTCAGCGCATCAAGTCACTGTCGTCTTCTCGAAGCTCTTGAGGCGTTCCATGCGGGAAAGAAACAGAATGGCCGTCCGTCATTCACTCGACTCAGTCCAGGCTCAAGATCTCGAACTCTGGGTGCTTCTCCCACCAGTGTGGCCTCGCGTGCGCCGAAGCTAACCTATGACGACGCCGCAGTACCCCTCCGCATGTGTACACTAAATCGTGGGTCGAGACTGCTCAGATCGCGGACGTCGTATTGGTTTCCGTCCTCGTGGCCGCTGCACTGCTTTGCGGGGGTAGACATGTCCTCGTGGTTTCATTTCCCGTCCAACATTGACGTTTCATTCTAAACAGAGTGGGTGCGTGCTCCTGGCAGCAATGCGGATCGATGGGAAGTCGAAAGTTTGTTCGACATTACTTAATACTAGGGCTGGGCGAATGGTTCTACATGGATCGGGGTCGTCGGACGTGCCACCATCGTACCCAGCCCATTCCGCGATCGTTCTAGGATATGTTCTCTCCGACGGCGATCTCACGTGCTTGCGTCAGCAAAGCTACTTACATCCACCGCGGGCCCCGGAACAGGAGTGGAATCGACGAACAAGCTGCTTCCAGCTGCACTGATCACCGACATATCTTCCTTTATAAGTGGGGTCGGAAGAGCGGTTCCCATACTAGACGTAGACGAGAAGGACGATGTGCCTTCGGTGACCCCATCGATACTGGGTTGCCACGGGAAGGACATTGAATAAATGCCAGGATGCTCGCGGGGTTCTAGCTCAGGAACACGAATCTTCATCGTATCCTCTCTGGGATACTTTTGTTCTCGCGCTGCCGCGCCGAGAAGAGTCCCTCGCACCACCAGAGTCTATTCAGCTTCGCTTTCCAGCATCAGCTCGTGGCACAGGTCCCCCCTTCCCAAGGAGTCAATGGTGGGTTCGCCGGACGGAAGACCTGGTACTATCTGTAACGGGTCATTGTCTCTCATTCCGCCCTTCAACTGTGTTCAATCGTATATTACCGTGTATCAGAGTGACGACGAGGGTACACCGGCAAACGCTGAATTATAGTGCCGAGCCTCCTCCGCTCAATTGCCCATTCCAAGTCCATTCGGCATGTTTATTCAGTCAGCAACAGCTGCTGCCACCGCCAGTGAAATTTCAGGATCATGCTCTGACCAGTGACCAGTCAGTCGTACCCGGTTCCTTCATGTGCTCGTTAGAAGGCGCAAACTGGTCTAGAAGATCATCTGGCCCTGAGCCCGAAGTCGAACAGTCCGGTTCGCAGAAGCCTGCCGGTGGTTTGGCCGTGGCAGCGTCTACAGCCCTAGAGGATCAGCTCAAAGAGACTTTTACCGTTTGTCTTTTTGCGAGATGAGAAAACTAGGTGTTTACCTTTTCCCTCGTGGCTTCTATTACGTTACCCATTAGGTACCCCTACCGTACTCAAGACGTTTGTTCCTGGGATGCTAAAGGACGTCAATCCTGTTTACTTGCCCGATAAGGCAATGCGTCGGGTCGGCCTCCTGGCCAAGTCGCAGCCCGAGGCCGACAGTCGGGACGCTCAAGTACGAGCTACTTCCTATACCGAGACACGGGGAATACATACCCGAGTCCAAACCTAATAAGTCCAGAAACGCTCTGATCTCTACACATTCTACGGTCCATAGGCCGCTGCCTGCAGACGCTATCCTTCGGCACGCCGGATGATATGCCCATAGAATCGGCAAACCATATAAGAAGTTCTGAACCTCCATTGTATCTAGGAGTAACTGTTCAACACAACAAATGCATCGGGATAATAGGGAGTCTGCGTGTACACACATGAGGTTAGTCAGCAGATACAGACAATGTCGGTCTCACCGTGGCCACATGGTATTCTGCGAAACAAACAATTCTGTCTGCAGAAACGACTCCGATGTATTACGAAAGGAGTCAATTACAATATAATGAGTTGTCTAGGCGGCTCGCCACAGACGAAGATAGTTCACGGCGAGTTCGGCGACAAAACTATCATCATTTGCTCCGGAAAGGTCAACGCGAATGTCGAGTTTCCTAGCAGTCGATTTATGCCTCTCATAAATCCCCCGTAGCCTGTCAAAGAATGGCTTCGAGTCGACAAGTTTGTCGCCCTTTGCCACATGAATATCGTTCCACAGAACGACTCTGACAGGTGCTGGGGCTTTAGGGAGCCTTGGAAACTTGCCACCTCGGAAGAGGCGATCAAGCGGATCGAAAGTGGAGGCGTCGAGGGCATCTTCCACACGTATGTAAGTCATGACGTAAAACTCGAAGCAAATTGTACGCAGAGCAGGAGGTCCAGTGGTAGCGAGTACGTTGGCAAGCCGCTGTACGGCTAGTGAGATTGAACGACCTTCATCATGGACGAACGCGACGAGAAGCTCTTGCAGGTTTGTGTTGTGCGACAAGTCGATACCGGATATAGCTGGAAGTTGAAGAGCAGACTTTAGTTTCCAATTGAATGCATGTTGAGCCTTTTTTTTTTCACGTACCATCGATGTGCTGATGTCCATGAGTCATAACATCACAGTGAATTTGGATGTTTAAGCTCTTCAGATGGCCTCCGAGAACCTTGAGCGACTTGTTCGCCCGCACAATGCAGTTCTCGAGAGTCGCAATCTTCAGCAACGCACAGATTTTTTGCTCCTTGCACATCGCAAATCGTTGAACCATCTTGTAGGCTTCGTCCCGATCCTCAAATCCCTTGAGAGTCAACGTCTTCAAATGCACTGGCACGGCACTCTTGTAGCGGCGTTCCGCGGCGACGTCGAGAATGCGGCGGTCTCCATCTGACAGTGCGCGAAGGTCAACCCATTTGACATTGTCAAGTTCCAAACGAGTCACGGAAGGGAACTGGCACATGAATAACTTGAATGGATCGACAAATTTCATGGAAGGAAAGGATATTCCGTGCAAGGTGAGAGTGCGAATCCTCCCACCGCATACCAAGATGAAATTCTTGTACAATCCATGGACCTCCCAATGCAAACATGGATGGATATGCAGGTGCTTGATGAACTTGTAGAGAGGTGCAGCGTGAGGGCCGCGACGTTTCGTATAACTGAGGGCATAGTGATAGAGGAGGTTATGGCAGCCTGGTGAAAGAACGACTACTTCGTGCACAGCAGGCTGATACAACCCTCTCCAGAGTCTGTTGACGAGCGAGCATGCGCCGAATACGGCTTTCCTATCACGATAATTGCTGAAGCTATAATAGAGTGCGTCGCGAATCTCGAGGTGAAGTTCGAGTGGAAGGGCGTTGATGTCGCGGTAGGCCACCTGCATGTAGGTTAACATGTAAGCGAGTATTTATATCAAGTAAAGATTCGAGAACGCACGCTGGGAGGTGTTGTTTCGACGGTTGGATGACCGGCGCCTGTGGCACGAAAGAGGTGCGAAACATCGAAGAAGCATTGCATCTATGAGCCAGCATGAGAAGCCGCCCAAAGTCAGAAGTCGAAAACGTACCAGTGTCATTGCAGTGTCGGTATGGATAGAAGCTGTAGAGAGGAGTAAAGGGGATGAACAACGTCTTACAACGTTGGTGCGCGCTGTCTTTTATATAATATCGCCTCCGAGCGCACCCATCAATTATATGGCCACTACTGGCCATTAGGACCATTCGTCTGTAATTGGGGCCCTAGAAAGTTTATGTCTCGTCGCGTAGAATAAACAACTACCATATACTTACATATAGGCTGGTCAGGACGTTTCCCGGAAAGGGAGATGCAACGACTTCATGGCGTATGAGACGTGGCCACCTGCTATCAAGTTGATAATCCCGGCAAGCGCTCAGCCTGGAAGTTGGTAGTGGCATTACATAGCACTTAGCTTGCATGCGCGACGTACCAAGTGTCTGCAGTGTGATGATATTACCGAGACTGTAGGATATTGTTCGGAAATCGTACGCAAAGCCTCAGTGAGCGTTGTTGATAATGAATTAGCATTGAGCGCATGCTGTGGCCAGAACGTATCGCTGTGGCTTCGTCAATCGCTATACCATTCAAGGTGAGAGACCCGCATTCCTCGAGGTGTCCATCTGCCCTGGCTACGCCCATTGAAAAGTGATATGCTCGGTTTGCAGGATTCGAAGAAGTCGTGAACGTTGTCTCGGCGCCGCGGCCGCCGGTGATACTAGGTATCTGATCCTGCCTCAGGCCTCAAGTACAGCATGAAGACATCAAAGGCCTGCACAGGCTGTATGACATCCGTTGCTGTGAGCCACAAGCCACTGAGCACCATAAGCTCGGCCGGGTAGGGAGCCGCATCGCGCCGCTGCAAGCACCTGGTAAGCAACGTTTTCGTAAGTCAAATGTCTCGCCGTCAATCAATTTCTTCGATTAAGTGCCTACAGCGTTTAGCTTATGCTTCAGGCCGTTTTCAATTTGCGAAATACGGCCAATTTCCATGTTTGTGGTGCTATAACAAGAGACCTTCAGTGCGTTCTTCAATAACGCTTAGAAAATCGATGGAAAATATGAAGTTATCGGTGTAACACAATTGCAAGTGAAACATGCTGGTAGTGCGACGACTTTGTGGCGTGCGAATTAAGACCCCCTAGTACTTGGTCGTCGGAGCGCTCACTGCTGGCGCCTTCTTACTAACACAGTACTCATCCCCATCTTCATACTATCTCCAGATACCATTGTGACATGCAGGTGATGGCCACCGGGGCTGACATACCACCTGAACTATTTAGGCGTATTCTCTTCGATGTGTGCGAAGATGCCAACTTCCTGCTCAGCACAGCGGACGAGGAAGTTACCATCCACTTCAATTCTAGCATTCAAGTGCTAAAACGCAAGGAGTCAATTAGGAACATCACAGCATGCTGTCTCACCTGTGTTTACTGGGCTTGCATCTGTCGAGAACGGCTCTTCCAGAGAGTGTGGATCAAGCACTCCGAGGACATGCGCGCTTTCTCATCGCTGGTAGCAAGCACGCCAAAGAGACTCCAGCCCATCGCCTCGCATGTTTCCAGTGTAACCCTGTTGCAACGCGTAGGAGATCGGCCATGGATCCATCTTCTTCACATGCAGCCTTCCCTGTTCTCACTGCGACGAGACGTTCGCGTATACTTCCATATTGAGGACTCTTTCGGACACGATCTCCGAGTTGCCATTACCATTCCACAACGATCAACTCGTCACCGTCTTTTTGCTGCTCTTCCACGAACCCCTCCTTCATCATGTCTCCAATGCAAGGGTCTCATAATCAACAATACGCACTTCTTAACTCCTCACAATCTTACATCGCTCCTTCGAAGTTTCGTGGAATGGAATTTCGTGGAATTGTCTCACGTCACATGGGATACCGGAGCGCATTTCGAGAGCAACTCTGATCTGCTTATAAGGGATGCACTGGAAGTGTTTCCCTCATTCACCAATATTACAGTGCGTCGTTCAAGGCATCCAGCTGAAACAGCCTGGTTCGCTTTCGTTGCCGCCCAGCGTCGCCATTCGAGGCAATATGTCATCCCCTTACCTTCAGACTACCGTGAACTCGGCGGCTCGGAAAGTGAACCAATTCTACGAGTTCTTTCATCGGCTCAACGGTGTATCGTCGATATCTGTAGATCCCTATGTCAAGGTCACGAAGTGCCGGTTCTCTACCTCAATCATTGGATTAACGGGTATCCCATCTTACACAAAGACATCTGTAAGTGCTAGACCGTACCACATTGTTTTATTCAGATCATAGGCATTTGGTTGACGTCTTGTATAGATCTTCATAACATATGTTCCGTCAATATCGTAGGATACGAGCCCGATGAACCATCTTGTGGCATAACCATGAGATTTTATGGCTCGTGGCCCGTGGCAGTCAGGGATAAAAGGTTGAATTTCGTAGCAATTGACAAAATCTCCGTACTTGGCGCATACATCTCGTCCAACCGACAATCCTCTATTGCAGATGACCTACCCACTGGCGCAATGCAATACATCATGGCCTGCCCCTGGGAAGAGATAGTCGAGTTATGTGCGGCGCAAGAAAGATTCATGCGACTGCAATTGGAGTTCGACAATCACGATGATCTCCTCCAGTTCATGGATGTACGACGGATAGCCCTCGAAAAACTAGATGGTCGTATCGCTTTGTTTTACAGGGCAAAAGATGCATTTGGAGTTCATGCAGCGGACTTCAAAACATTGGCTGATCTGGGAAGTACGTCCGTTTTATCCTAAGTGGGTGTTACAACTTGACTAAATCAATTGCTATAGATGGTTATAAATACGATTATATTTATCAATAGCTGATTTCCGAGTCGGTGGCCAATTTCTGCGAAACGTCAATGAGTTGGAAGTCAAATGATACAGGGCCCATTTGCTGACAAGAAGTAGATGGCTCCCCAGATACTAAACTTCCACTTCTACAGAAACCACGCATCGACTCAGCGTCTTCGTCTGGACTTGTTCTAACCAATACCAAACTGTAACCTACCAAAGGTTTCTCATGAATTATTGTCGAATGTACTCGTACATCAAGGCATGGCTCGATGGATGAATTCCTTCCTAGAGCAACCGTATCTCTCTCACTCCATGAAACAGACATTCTCTTTCTATTGTACTTCTAAGACTTACCAGCGTCGTTTTCCTCGAGCCTCAGCTCCCCCTCAACGTGTTCCCCCCCTACTGAACCTTCATCTGGTCTCCGTATACGCGATGGCGCTATCGTCACTATGCCATACCGTACGAAGCGGCACCGTGACTGCTTATAGAGTATGGTCATCCAAGTTCGCCGTGCAGACTCGGAGTCTGCAGACCTCCAGCCTACTAGGCAGGCGCTCTGTGCTCCTGAAGGCCCGAAACTGCACCCAGTGTGGCCCAACTATGTCCATTCACATAACAGATGATTAGAAAAAAAGCACTACTAGCTAAAAGCGATTACAAACAGCAAGCAAAAAGTCGTATCGAGTATTTTCGATGGGTACGCGTATCGTATCATAAACTAACCGTAAACTTCCTCAGCCAACAAACGAGTGCATACGAGTGAGTCTTTTTGTCCGTCAAAGCTTTTTCGCCGACACCCGTCCCTCAAAACACGCCCCTGCAACTCCGTTCATCGCGGTATTTCACTGCCGTCGCGACATGCGACTGAGCACTCATAGCTTCACAGAGATGCCCTGACCTTCGAGGTATCGCTTCAAATCGCCGATAAGCTCCAGCTGCTCCTGCACCGTCAACCCACTGACGACCAGCTGTAAGATCGAGCCGACAGTGACATGGTTCTGCCGGATAAGGCTTGTGTAGTACACATAGGTGAACATGCCCATGAGGAACCTAGGAGATTACGATCACGAATAAGAAGAGAAGCAGACGTTATGTTAGCAAGCGATTGGACACGACCGTGGAATATTAAAGACACTTACTGGCAGTCCATACGATCCGTCATGCCACCATGGCCGGGGATGCTGTGGCCAAAGTCCTTGATATCGAAGGCGCGCTTGAAACCGGAGGCGAAGAAACCGCCAAAGGGCGCAACGAGAGAGGCGAAGGTAGCGAGGAAGAAGACGTGGTACTGGTATGGCGCATACGGGATCGTCGTGATGTTACCACCAAACTGCGAAGATGTTACAGTCAGAATACCGGAGTTATAGAAGTGAAGATGAGAGAAGACAAACCACAGTGGATAACACAACGCTTAGCGGTCCAGGGATGTGCCAATCTCTCCATACGAAGACGGGATTGGGGGTGCACGTTACGCCACCGTCGAATGCGCTCACACCAAGGTCACGCACAGGGCAGATCATGTATTGGAACTTCATGAAGTAGGTACCCCATATGACGCCGAAGATGACGGTCGAGATAAAGGCACCGAGGAAACCTTCAACTGTTTTCTTGGGGGAGAGCTTGATCAGAGGTGTACGACCAATAGTGACACCCCAGATGTACGCGAAAATGTCGTTGCAAATCACAAGGGAGGCAGGGACCCAGAACCAGATCATGCCCTCGAGGATGTTGTTGACGATGAAGTGACTGAGAGGCTCATTAGCGAGAGGTACTTGCCGGTCGAGTAAATTTGACAGCTCACCTCGAGACAACAATCATGAGCAAAGTCATGTGTACCCAGCAGAACAAACCAAATTGCTGCTTCAGGTACCCACGTTTGAGAGAGAGCACAAAACCGACGAAGCCCAGGGTGTACAGCGAGAAACTAATGAAGCGGTGGTTGGTGGCGAATCCTGTCAGCTGCGCGTCCGAGAACACGACATGCTAATGGAAAGTTAGTACCAACCGTGGATATAAGACGACAACTACATACCTTGAAGTAATAGATGATACTTTCGCCATACAGGAAGTAATTTACCACCGCGAAGAAGTACCAGTTCAACGTCTTGCTCCAGGGATCCTTGTCCTTCTGTTCAATCTTCTTCCCTTTCGCGGTCAATGCAAACAGCGCAGTAACCTCACGGTACACCAGCGACTGGCAAAGGAACACCAGCACAATCATGTACGCATGGCCCATTAGCAAAAGGGCTGACGTCATGACGAAATTATCAGAACCAGGGTTGGAATGATGGTACAGAGAGACGCACTCAAGAACCCTCCAATCATTATGAACGTCCATAACGTCCGTGTCAGAGCATTTTGTCGCTTCTTCACCCGTTCAGCATCCTGAGGGTTCGCCTCCTCCACCTTCGCAGGCTCCACGTGAGTACTTCGGGTAGGTTTAGGGGCCTCTGCAGGTTTTGGCTTGATCTCTGGGATAGGCGTAGGAGACAACGGGGGTATAGCTTCCTGACGAGGTTTTGACTCGGGAAAAGGTGGGAAGTAGCTCTGCACAGGTTTGACAGGTGCTGGTACCGGTGCTGGTTCTGGATTGGGTGTTTCGGCAGGATGCACGTCAGAGGTCAAGGTCTTAGTCTCGACTTTCGCATCGCCGTTCACGGTCGGCTTAGATGGTGCAGGTGGTGCTGCCACACGTTCCTTCACGACTTCCTCTTCCAAGGGTTTTAGTGGAGTAGCAGGGCTGTCTGCAGGGGTGACAGACGTGGCAGGAGAGTCGATCGCAAGACCATTGCCCTGCGCCTGCGCTCGCGCAGCCTTACGTGCGGCCTTTTCCTGCTGTCTCCTCTCTATCCGTGCCTGCGCCTTCGCCTTCTTGATAGCACTCTTCGAAAGAGGAGCAGGTGCTGAGCTGTAACACGATTAACTGTGAGCACGCGAGCGGAAATGAGGCCACGCAGATCGTACCTCGCTGCCTCCGTCACAGGCTCCTCGACCTGTTCCTCCTCGGTCTCCTCGCCAGACTCGACGCCAAGAGCTTCCCAGCTCGTCATGGTCGCAAACGCAGACTGCGAGTTGCGGCTAACCGGTCTCGACATGTTTTGCAAGGGGGTGGTGGAACGAAGAAGAAGAGCAATAACGGCTCCCTGCGCGTCCAGCTGTCTTGCAATACGTCGTTTGCACGTGGATTAGCGCCCGTGTAATAAGAATCGACTCAGCACGCCGGGATTATCAGTCGATTTCATGAAGAATTTCGGCTTCAGACTATCGCACACGACAAATCACGAGTTGTGAATAAACAATTATATAGACAACACAACAGGAAGACAAGCGAGACATGACAGGCGGGTGACAGGAGGTGTAGAAATACAATGAGGAGATGTACGTGAATATGCTATGCGATGAGGTCCGGTGTAGGTCAGTATGCAGGATATGTGGTGGTGGTTTGCGTCTTCCGTCCCAGTGTCAATGCCAGTATGATAACCAGATAAAAACAAACTCTACTAGGGGATCAGAACTTCCAGTCTTCGTCTACCTCTAGAGCCCAAGGGACTGTGCAGGGCGTGAGCATGTTACAGCGTTTGCACAATCCAAGACTTACATTTGTTCAAGAGGGTCTTCGAGAAGATCTTCTCGATGGGCACATCGTGCAACTTGCACCATGCAGCGGTGATTCTAGATAGTGGAAGTCAGAGACGAGTATAGACAGCCACATTAAGCAGACATACCTCGGATCTAAGTAGTTGATTTTACTGCACATATCGTGAGCCCATGATTCCATTTGGTAAGGCAAGCGAACCCACCTTGTCCCAAGAGCGACCTCCTTGCCCGCCTCACGATCTTGCATCTGAAGCTTGAACGTCTTGATCTTCTCATCTAACTTCTCTATGCTCTCTTCAAGCTTATCCGTCGACTTCTCTCTCTTCAGCTCAGCCTTGCCAGTCCCGCGCTCCTTCGCTAGTCTCTTGAACTCATCCTCGATATCCTTGATTCTCTGCTTCAGAACCGAGTCCGCTTGAGGTTTCTTGTCCTCTTCCGCAAGCTTCTCGTTCTCCTTCTGGAACTTCTTCTCGACCTTTTCGATCTCACGCGCCTTCCACTGTTCCTCGTGCGCCACAACACCGTCGTCATCAAGGTCAGACTCATCCTCAGCGTACTTCTTGTTCTTCTTGAACTTCTTGTCGATGGCGAATAGAGCGTGACGGAGCTTCATCCGTTCGTACTTGAAGCCTCGCAACTAGAAAACGGGGGCAGCATATAGAGGTCAACGGCTTCAGATCACAACACAACCACCCGCGCTTACCTTCTCCTTCATCTTGAGCATTGACTGTTCGTGGGTCTTCGGAACAGCCCTTTGATGGTTACACAGAATAGCGACTTCACGATTCGCGTGGTTGTATGCGTTCAGCTTTTCTTGAACAGTCGCCTTCTCGGGTGTACCTTCGTCGAGTAGCCGCTGGAAGGTGATGGACGCGTTGTACGTACGGAAGACTTTGGCGGTAAGACCTTTCATGTAAGATGACAGATGCTTGTTCAGGCCAGAAGTCTGCGTGGTTGTTAGTCGCGACACACACTCGAAACGTTTAAGAGACTTACCTCAACACGATCGAACAAGTTGTCGCCCTCGGTGTGATCCTTCTTGAAGATGATGATATTCTTGAAGACCTGATCGTCGACTCGCACGCGGTTGTAGTAACGTATGGAATCTTTACCCAGGAAGTCGAACACGAGGAAGTTTGGTGGTTCACAGGTAACGTGCTCGTATCGCAGAGAGCAACAGCCCACGGTATCCGCTTCATCATCGCCCTTCTCGTTACCCGCTCGAAGGGCGAGCTTGTCGATGAAATACATGGCGGTGGCACGTTGACGGATTTGAGTGACCTTCGACTTCAGCTCCGAGGTGTAGTCAGACCGGATGCGGGCCACATGGTTCTTGAGGGAAACATCAGCCATCGTTTGGCATGGAAATAGGCATACAATATTACCTTCAACTCTCTGGCCTTCTCGAACTTCTGCATGTCACTCTGTCCCTTGATCGAACTGCCGGCAGCCAAGAAGACATACTTGTAATTGCCGTTGACGTTCTCCACCCAGTTGGCGAGCCAGGTAGCGGTCTTGTTGTGGACGACAGCCTTCCACTTCCCAGGAACGTTGGGCTTCGGTGTTGGGACGCCTTCGCCAATGTTGATTGTGATGTCCTCAGGTCGGACGCGATACTAGACATCCAACTGAGTATCATACAACACGGCAAGTAGGTGAAACGTGGCGTCATTACCTTCAGACGTCCCTTCTTAGGATGATCACCACGACCTCTGAACAGACCTGGAGGTTCAACTCTGAAATTACCAACTTTCTCTTTACGACCGTCGAGTACACAGTGAGTATAGGGTGCCTCGATTTCATCCCTCTTCGCCTTCGCCTCCTTCTTCTCCGCAGTGGTCATCGCTTTCTTCTTGGCTTTTTCGGCCTCGAAGTATTCGAACATAGGACGGAAGTCACAGAGCTCGAACTTGGTGATCTTCGTACCATCGTTCTGCGCCATGAAAGGTTAGAGCGGGGTCATAATTTGATCGGACCGCGACGTACGGGAGGGTGTTCCTTCAAGACAGTTCGGAAGTCATCGAAGAAGTTCTTGTTGAACGTCTCATCTTTGGCGTGATCGGTCTCAATGAGGGCCGCGTAGAAACCAGCAACTTCTTCTGCCTCCTCCGGCAGGTCGACGGATTTGCCTAAGCACAGAGAGTAAATTCTGAGCATCGTATCGCGAAGAGTGGAAGGATTAACAAACCATTATACTTCATCTTGACGTTCTTGGGTAAGGGCTCGTACGCAGGAGGGAAATATACTCCGTTGTGCTCGAGAGTCTGCCACTTCTCAGATCCGTCGCCGTTCGCCTCCTGCTGCTCCCACCACTTGTAAGTCTCCTCCTCTTCCTCCTCCTTCGTCTTCTTCTTGCCCTTCTTAGTGTCGTCCGCCTCCTCTTTCTTCACCTTACTCTTCTTCGCCTTCGGTTTCGGCGTCTCCTCATCCGACTCCGCCTTCTTCACTCTTTTCTGAGGTGTCTTCTTCGCGGGAGCCTTCTTTAACGGCTTATCATCCTCTTCATCATCAGCATCACTCTCCTCCTTCAATTTCCGCTTTCCCTTAGCAGGCGCCGCTTTCTTCTTCGCTATCGGCTTGTCGTCCTCAGACTCCACACCGAAATCATCATCACTTTCCTCCTTCTTGACGCGCTTCTTCGGAGGCTTCCCCTTCGCCTTACTCGTCGGTGCACGCTTTTTCTTTGTTATGGGCGCGTCAGAGTCAGAATCGCTCGCGTTGTGTTCGACCTTTTTGCCTTTGGCTGCTTTGCCGTTGCCATTCACACTAGGAACAGTCGTGGCTTCAAGAGCGCCTGGCATAGGTATCGCGGCAGATTTCGCGTTTTTCGAGGGGGAAGTGACCTTGAGCGGCGTCTCATCATCGCTCGAAGACGAGTATGCGATGGCCTTCTTCCTCTTCTTCACGGCGGTTACATCTGGGGTCACAGGTTCAGACTTGGTTCGTGTAGTCTGGGACTGTGGTGGCGTTATGTCAGTAGTGTTAGTAATAGAGAAAAGAGCAGCTTACGAGAGGGACTTCGTCGTCCTCACTCAGGGATGAGCTTTCGACACGACGACCATTACCGTTGGTGGCGACGTGGCCATTGCTCCCATTGACATGGCCAGAGGAGGCTTTAGCGCGCAAAGGCTTGTCGTCGTCTGAAAACATCGAGGTGTCGTCCGACATGGCGACGAGGGATGTAAAACCAATGGGAGGCACGCACAAACAACGGGGGACGAGAGAAGGAGGTGGTGGTGGTTGAGAGCAAAGATGCTCAGGCCGTGTGTGACAGCCTGAACAGTTCTAATTTGAGTGACAACAGATCTGGGACCCTGCACGCGCTGAGTCTCCCACGGCCTGCCCTAAACCTGGCCTCCTCGGGCGCGCTTCCCACTCTGCCCGACGACCAGCAACTTGCAGACCTATTCTAACCGTGCGTTGTCTTGACTTTGTCCTTTGTCGTTGCTCTGGTTATTTACGAGATAATGCAACAATAATATAGATGTCAACGCCGCCAGAGCCACCGTCGCTGTTCCGAAACCCGTGGGCGAAGAGGGACGAATGGAGGAGACACCCAACATTCTCTCAGCGCGCAATGTTCAGCAGGATGTTCCCGGGCTTCGGTGTTGCTGTGGTCGCGTTCACAACCTACGTGGTCGCCGAGACCTACCTCTTCCCCCCAGCCAAGGACGAACATCACCATTAACCCTTGTGGTGAGCCACGTCTTTACTGCCCTATTTATGCTCATGACTGATCGGCGTAGGCAGTAGAGCAAGAATAGTACATGCTACATGTACATACACACGAAGTTTAGGGCATGCATTCGCCCACTGCTATGTACCTCCGGCCTGAGCAAAACATGGATAACCCCGGCGTGCCATCAGTTGAGGCATTCTGCAAGCGCTATGTGTTCCGACCAGGCCGAGAACACGTCGTCAGGTCTCTCTATATCCTCTCAGCGTGTATTCACCGCAACATACTTGACATAATAGAATTCCGGAATACAATGCATCATGCTTTGAAGATCATCGTATCTCATGTCTCGCAATATTGAAGACTGCGGCTGCTCGAAGTCGCATTCTCCCCGGTGAAAGTCGAAAGGGACAAAGAACATGAGCATGGCGGCTGAAGGTCGTTCCTATCAACATGACCTGATCTCCATCTTTCCAGCTAAATTGGATCGGAACATTACGAAGCTTGTTACGAAGCTGCTTGACATTATTTGTGGCCCTCCTGACTTTTCTCATGCATGGCCGGGACTCCTTCTCATTGACGCAGTGAGATCCCAGACTCCGGTCCTCACAGAACTTGAGTAAGCACTCCGATCGGTTTACATTTTGGTTCGATATCATACAACATGGCCTCGAGAGCATCCTCAGCCCTGCAGATACATTTTATATACCTGATTCTCTGTCTCTTCCACGTACGGATAGCCCAAATTCTTCAAGAACTTGTCAAACTCTTCGTTATCGTTGGGTGGGACCTGTATCCCAGCAAGCACCTTTCCCAGATCTACGTACCAAAGACAAAGTTTAGTAATAGAGTAAATGAACAAGAGGCTTTCTCGTACCTGCGCCGTGATTTCGATAGTGGAATAATGAGATGTTCCATCCTGAGCGTATACCTTCGAGGAAACGACGCAGTGCTCCTGGTCGCTCAGGGAACTCTGTACCAGCATGTCAGTTCAGTCGTTTGAGAGCCTCGTGTGAAAGACGTACCGAAGCGGAAGATCCTCTCATTCGGCACCTTCATACGACCACCGACCATATACCGAGCATGACTTTTGGCGAGCTCGTCGTCGCTGATATCATGGCCCTTCATCCCCAGCCCGCTGAGCTGGGATAGCACGTCTCCGACTTCCTTCTCTCTGTTGATGGTATCGAGTTTGAAGGAGAGGAATACTTGCGCTGTGACGGGGTCGTTGTAGCGATAGATGAACTCTGTTATAGCTCGAGGGTGTATGACGCCGTGCAACGAAATGAAACTAAGAACACAGAACGTTGAGTACGTGAACTCGTAGATGATTTAGCGGTACGTACCTTCCTGCTTGTTCGGGAATCTCAGCACTGAGAAGTGCTTCGCGGCCCTCACCGAGCTCTGCACGTTCTGCGACGAAGCGTAGACGGTCGAAGTTCATGTTCGCACCGCTAACGACTGCGACGAATCGCTTGTTTGCGCCGATGAGGTTGTTTTGTATGATGTGTCTCTTGAGACCAGCGAGAGCGAGGGCACCCGCAGGTTCCGTTATAGATCTCGTCTCTAATGCGCGTAAACCGCGTAAGTGATGGAATAACTTGTGAAGAGACATAACGCGCACCCTCGAATATGTCTTTGATAGCAGCGCATATCTCGTCCGTGTCGACAATAGCAACCCCATCCAACAGCTCCTTGCACATCCTAAACGGCTCCGCACCCACAATCTTCACAGCCGTCCCATCACTAAACGGCCCAACCTCGTTCAACGTCACCCTCTCCCCCTCCTTCAAGCTCCTAGCCATCGCATCTCCATCAAACGTCTCCACACCCACCACCTTCGTCTGCGGGTTCCCTATCCGCTTGACATACGCGCTGATCCCAGCGACGAGTCCACCCCCTCCCACAGCCGCGAATATACCATCCAGCGTGTCCGCCTCCGGGATCATCTTGAGGATCTCCATCCCCGCTGTGCCCTGCCCGGCGATGACGAGCGGGTCGTCGTACGGCGGGACGAAGGTGAGGCCGTACACTTGTGCGAGGCGCGCGCACTCGGCCTTGGCTTCGTCGAAGTCGTTGCCGTGTAAGACGACTTTGGCACCGAGGCGGGAGACGTTGCGGACTTTGATGGAGGGGGTGCCGTTGGGCATGACGATCGTGCATGGGATGTCGAGTTTTTGGCCGGAGAGGGCAACGCCTTGTGCGTGGTTTCCTGAACAAAGCAAATAGACATGTTTGGTGAGATAAAAACACACGAAGACGAGATCCGTACGCACAATACTAACCGGCACTACAAGTCACCACGCCCTTCCACCGTTCGTCCTTCGGTATGTGCGCCATAAAGTTGTACGCGCCCCTGATCTTGAAGCTGAAAACCTCCTGCAGGTCCTCTCGTTTCAACCATATCTCGTTCCCGAACCTTGTGCTCAAGCCTTCGCAGCGGATCAGAGGGGTCTCCTTGACGAGGTCGTAGACTTTCGAGTTGAGGATCAGGCGGAGATAATCTGGGGTGCCGTCCGGCAAGAGGTGGTGTTTGGCGAGACGGGGATAGGTGAGAGGCTCCGGTGCGTGCGAGGAGTATTCGAGCGTCGCTGAGCTCGACATGATGAGTGCAGACGACTCTGTTAGAAATTCTGGGATGAAGGGAGGAGGAAAGATGAGTATCTGTCCTACGTAAATAAAACTGCCAATGACTCACCAGCATAACGCCGACCTTGTCGATGATTCTGGCCTCTTTAGCTATCTGTTAGCTACGCTTACCGTCATCGTGACCTTGAAGTATTTATCTGATCCCTGGTAGTTCTTAATTTCAGCAGACGCGATGATATTCCAAGCTCTCGAGTTAGTCACCTGGCTGCAGCTGGTGGACCGACGTAAGTTGTGTAGGCGCCTCGTGTTGATGATGCCAACACCCTTCAATGCCGCGAGTTCATTTCTGCCACGCACACACCACAGATTGTGACATACGATGGTATACAGCATAGATCGGAGATGCTATGGAAGATAGAAAGAGGAAACAAATGCCTTGAAACAAATGGAGTGGATGTAAGATAGACGAGAGACAAAGTGAAAGTAGTACAGCAAGAACAAAACCAGCAGAAACGAGACGGTATTAGACATGATGAGAGACAACGGGTACGATGAGTGGGGGACGTGACAGCCAAGGAATACAACAGACGACAGCAAAGCAAATGAAGGAGTCCAACATGTAAACCAAACGAGCCAGGTCACGACGCCACTGCCACCGTCCGTCGCTCTCGCTCCTTAAACTTTGCCCCAGGACCGAACCGTTCCTGGAAACTAATAAGCTCCTCCATGAGCTCCTCCATCATCTTCATGGTCGCAGCACTCGAATCAGGACCAGGACCGTCCAAGAACAAGGACGCCTGCCCGTTGTTTCGCGAGTCTGGCGGGGACGGATTCGTAGCGCCGTCGAGTGCTGCAGCGGATGAACTGTCTGTTCGATTCGGCCTAGAAGCCTCTTCTTCGCCTTCTCGAGCAGCTTCTGCTGCCCTGTTCTCTCGCAACGCGTTCTCTACTGCCTCTCGCCGGCGCGACCTCTCCATAGCATTCGCCTGCTCCCTCCCAACCCACTCGACGAGCGACCGCACCCGCTTGTTCATGTCACCGACGCTCATTCGTTTGCTCGGCCATTTGACCTTGACGCCGCGTTCTGTCGTGCGATCAGAGGCGTCTGATCCGTTCGGGAGGACGCCGAAGCCGCGCATCTCGAGTGGGCGGGGCGTGTTGGTGGGGAGCATGGGTTCGAGGTGGGAGAGGTAGTCAGGTAGGTTCCATGAGGTGTAGAGCGGCTGCTGGGAGACGTTGTACGCGTGAGAGTTGTGGTAAGCCCTGCTCGACGTGGCGGCGTTGCTGTGCGACGCTGCGCCGTTCACGCCATTTGCGTGCGTGCGTCGCGAGCCGTGGTCGTGAGAGGCACTCGCTGTTCGACGGAGATGAGGAGGCATGCAATGGAAGGTCCGAAAGATCAGAGCAACACGCACCTTTAGCCCGACTGTTCATCTGCCGCCGTCCGGAAGCTGTAACTGCCGCTGGGTTCATGCCGGTCACGTGAGTGACGTAGTCTATTTAATATCGCGAGCCGCGCTCACCTTCCTCGCCGTCCACCGACGCGATGTCCTGTGCTTGGGCCGCCGCCTTGCGTCCCCCGCCCCTCTTCGTTCGACCTCCAGCTGTCTTCGTCGTCGTCGGGTTCGCTGTAGGGGGAGGTGGTGGCGGGGGTGCGGCCTTCGTGGCGACGGGCGAGGGCTCGACCACCGCGTTCAGACTGGTGATATGGGTACGATCCGATACAATAGACGCGGACCGTGTGCGCTTGGTGGATGGTCTGAACCAAAGTCGATCAAGTCAACAAATGAGATAGGGTCGAGCAGCGAAGAAAGCCACAACTCACGCGTCGTCCTCGGGTCTCTTGCGTTTCCTGCGGCTCGCACTCACAATCTCGGTCTCGATTTGAATATCTGAAGGCCCGTTGTGCTCGGGGATGACGACGGTCAGTGCTTTAGGGGAGGTGGTGGCGGTCGACGCAGCCGCTTTGGCAGCATCGGCCTCAGCAGCAGTCGACTCGATAAGGGCTTGTATCTGCTGCTCATATGCGGCATCTCTCGAGTTCATCGTGTTCCGTCTCTTCGGTGGCTGTTTGAGGGAGTAGTTGGGGGAGTGCGAGCGTGAGTCGCGGGAGGCTTTGCGCGCGGAGGCCGCTGAGTTCTGTCGTATGCGTTTGGCGTACTTTCTGGAGTGAGGCATGTTGTCAGTGCGTGGGTGGGGAGGAAAGAGACGAGGACGGGGCGCGCACTGTATCAAGTCCTGCCATAAATCTGGGCGACACTTCTCACAAAAGTAGTCCGCCGGGGCCTCTGCAATTGTGGCATAGCCCATGCAGTTGCCATGCTGCCAGGCGTGGCATTGGTCGCATTCTACCATGAACTCTCCTGATTCTGATCCATCCATGCCTTGAGGTGCAGCAGAAGGTGGTAAGGCCACGCAGGAAAAGCGGCGAAACGCGACTCGCACCTGCTTCATGACAGATACATCGTGTTATCCCCTGTTCCTCCTCTTCCTCTTCTTGCGGTTCTCCTTCTCCCTCCTCTTCGACAGACACGTCGACCTTTGCGGGATCTTCATCGACAGGGACCTCGATGGTGAGCGTCCCCTTCTCTTTCTCCTTACCCTTCCGCTTGCCTCGACCGTTGGTGGTGCCGTTGACACCGTTCTTGTGTATCTCCTCGAGCGTGAGGTCGACGTCTTCGTTCTTGGTGCGCTTCGACCTGTTCGCGCTGCCGTTGGTCGATAGTGATGGTCGTTGGGATCCGTCTTTCGATTTGGGGGCGGACTCTGAGGTGGGCGAGCCGGCAGGGGACTTGCTCATTGAATGCGATGGCACTGAACGCCTGTTAGAGCGTCTGGGTTCTTTGGGGGACGGTGGTGGACCCATGGTCGCTACGTTTGCCATCGTAGCCACTGCAGCGGAGGGTGTCGAGGGAAAGGAGGAGATGGGAAGGGGAAAGCAGGGCGAGTTAGACTGGACCAATTACCAGGTTAATTCTGCATTTGATAAGTTTATTTTGAGCCATTTTGCGCCCTGCTAAGTATTTTCCGGCGCTCTTATCTCTCCTTCCTCTTGACCTCCATGATCCAGGCGACGAGCGACAGCACAAGCCTGCTCGTCGTCGTCTTTGTTATCGGTGAGCCCTCACAGTGTCCGTTTGCTCTAAGTTTGCTTAGACTTGCATGTAGAGCTACCACACAGCTCGTCAAGTATCTGGGTGTTTGGTTCATACCGAAATGTCGCGCCATACAAACAGACAACCATCTTCACACGGACATAACCCACTCAGTCCAGATAGTCCCAATTGCAAGTCTAACGGCATGGCTAAGCTAAGCTCTTCCCGCTATCATTTGCACCACCAAAGGAGAGAGCGGATCGCGTGCCATCAGACGATGGTGATAGGTTGGAAGGCGTATAAAGGCTAACAAGACCCGGGAACAATTGGAAATGACGGTGCGTTGCGGTCATGATGCTTATCGAGCCTGGTCTTTGTCAAAAAAATTCCTAGGGGTCAGGACTTCTTCGTGGTCTCTTCTGTGTCGGTGTATGCTCTCTGCCGCGTCCAAACCCGTCGCTTCTCGCCTATCGTGCTGCTCGATATACCCTGACTTTGGACTTACGACACATCCAATCCTTCGTTTCCCCTGCGCTTTGGCCCTCATAGAAGTACTGCGGTTCAGGTTTACTCTATTCCTCCGTGGCGACTGGCTCCTTTCGACGTTGCTCTACCCTTGCCATGGAGTTACGAGCCCCGCTCAGCCACAGAAGATCAGAATTACGTCGCACGCGCCAAGGTATTAACAAGTTTGGCGATTAGGATGGCATATAACGCACTGGATGCATACGCTTCCGGCAATGCTCAGAGGAGTCTATTGTCGCAAGTTCTTTGCTAGATCTGGTCCTGCAGCGCCCTCCCTCTATGGCTGGCTCAGTATCACCTCTCGAGTATATATTGCGGCACCCTGGATGCAAGTGCAACAGCTGGCCCTCGTCCTACTAGGAGATAAGAGTCTCGCGATCAGGAAGTGCTGGAACTTCTCGACGTGCCCTGTCTCGTTCCTAACATATATCCGCTGTCATATATGCGCACTTTATGGCGGATAGGTCGTTGACCATTAGCGTATATGTGTCGCATTCATGTATCGTACAAAAGCTCCCAATATTACATGCATTATTCAACAGAAAGATACCAACAGTTCTCTTCTTTGCGCACGGTAGATTATATTGGTAGATTCACGTAATTTAATAAAGTGTGGGCGCTTGAGTGTCGGCCTGTGTTTAACTTACCCCTCACGTCACCTCCAGCAGGCTATCTCAAGCCTCTCACACTCGGCTGTTTGCAACCCCAAACACTAGTCTCTTATGAATGGGACACGACATGAGCAACAGCCGTCTTCTGCTAGCATCTCAGACTCACTGACGTTCTCTGACTTTGGCGGGGAAGATGCGGTGGAAGATCATGACGGCGGCGACTACTCGACGCGCCTCGAGGAGCTCTTGAGCGACGACGAAGGAGAACATGAAGATGAGGGTGTAGGCGAGGAGGAAGACGAAGACGAAGATGAGGGGTTCTTCTATAATGGCGTGGATTCACAGCCGTCTGGGACGTACCGCGAACAACTTCGTGATGTACTCGGTCCTGAACACGAAGATGACGAAGTGGACGAGCAGGAAGTGGAGAACTCGCTCGTGCACTCCGTGCGAGAGAATGAGATATATGAAGCTGCCATGGACGATGAGGCTAGGGTGCGTGCTATAACGCGTTCGGATGACCATGCCATATACTGAAGTACATCCAGCCTGTAGATGCTACCTCTGACAGGTCTGCTGAAGCCTCGTCTACGTCGCCCACTGGGTACATGTCCCCTCCCAAGGTAGTCGTATCTGGCCCGCCTATCGCTGAGACAAAAGCCATACGACCGTTCCTTCACCCTACCGTATCTCGACTGCGGTCCACGACTCCGCAAGCTTCCAGGGCTCCCTCCGTCGGCAGTGTGGGAACGCTGAATTCTCACTTGGGACTGTCTACACCAGCTTCACATTTCTCGGCGTTATCACCAGAGTCTTCCCAGTCAGACCTCCCGAAGGCGCATACTCAACGAACGGAACAGATCCCTACTGAGGAGCGTGAAGTCTTCCGCTGGTCTCAACTACGGAATATCAGCGAGCTCATATATGGACACCATGCACAGAAGGCGGCTGCAGTGCTTGGTACGCCGATGACAGGCTCACCGACCGTACTTGCTGCGAATGGGCTGATCTGTATTGGAACGGATACGGGGAGGATCCTGGTATTCGACTTCAAGCAGAATCTAAAGTGCGTCTGTGCTCCACCAGGTGAGTACTGGTACAGAACGTATGAGGCGTGCGCTCATGATATCAAGCGCAGATAGGTCTGTAGGAGCAGTCACTGCACTTGCGCTTTCGTACGATCACACCTACGTCGCATCTGGTCACTCTTCAGGACATATACTGCTCTTTGACGTTCAGAATCCGAAGACGCCAGCCCGGTTTGTGCCTCCTACTACACTCGAGGCCGTTGCCTCTGGTCGGGAAGAAGGTCACCTAGCTGGATCGCGGATAGTCAGCATTGGGTTCATCGCTGGAAGACACACTGCGCTGGTGTCCGCGGATGATAGCGGTCTAGCATTTTATCACAGTCTGGGCAAAGTCCTGTTTGTCGAAGCGACGGATACACTTCGTATCCTTGGGAAGTACCCGGATGAGGAACTACAGGACGATGGAACTCCAGTTCCAGGACTCAATCACGCTCATCACTTCCGTCGTCGAAGGATGCGGAAGGCGCACACTATTTTGGCTATGTCACCACTTCCCTTAGGTCCTTCTCCTCATTCCACCGACACCTACCAGATCATCGCGCTCCTAACTCCTGCGAAGTTGGTGATAGTTGGTCTCAAGCCGACGCCGAAGACGTGGTACAGAGCCCACCGAGAGGCTGACGAAGACGCTGCCCCCAAATCACGCTACAAGGGTACCCTCGCATGGTTCCCCAGCATCGCATCTGGCACTGTCGTTCAACCCGCTCACCAACTCAACGGCAAGGCCAGGACCTCTCAACCCGAGGGCATGCTGCCCATGCTTGTGTACGGCTGGGGCAGCACTTTGCATCTCCTACGGGTATCTGAATCAAAGTCTTGGCAAGAGGTGAAGAATCCGAAGAATGGCAAAATCAACAAGGTCGAGGTCGGACGCATCGTCATACAGGAGGCTGGGAAATGGACGATAGGAGGAGACGTGCTTGCGCTGCAGTGGCTGAACGTCAATGTGGGTTCGTTCGGCTTGCTTTCTGTGTTTGGTGGTAAAGGTGCTAATAGGGGTGTATGTAGCAAATCATCGTGCTCACGTCTGTGACTCTGGAGGTGTACGACGTGCATACGTTCCGGATAGTTGAGCATGTTTTGTTTGACGCGTGGACGCTCGTGTCGCCATTACTCGCGCATACGACGAACGGGTCTGTCTCGTATACAGATGCTGTGACGGAGGTGGCGCATAGTATGCGCATATACAAAGGGAAGATCTTCCTTCTGGTGGGTATTCACATCATACTACATCTTGCATCCTCTCATTTATTTGCAGGGTCAACACGAAGTATTGGTCGGTACACTTCTCACATGGGCCGATCGAATTCTATCCTTCGTCGAGGACGGCGACTTCCTAAGCGCGATCGAACTGACACGATCGTATTACGTCGGCGAGGCTCCTGGTAACCGCAATGGTCTCCCTGATAAACCTGAAGAACTACGTGAAGTAGTCGGAGAGAAGATGCGCGAACTCATGGCCGCTTCTGCGCGATACGCGTTCTCCGAGGACAGGATGACGGATAGTACGCATGTTACTCCTGACGGTCGCGGCGTCGACCGAACCTCGTTATTCGAAAACCTGGTCGTCACCTGTGCGCGCGCGTGCCTTGCGCTGGACGACTTCGACTTCTTGTTTGAGGAGCTCTACTCGTATTATGACGAGTATGGTATCTCAAAGATCTTCCTAGAACAACTGGAACCGTTCGTGCTGGATGGAAGGATTCATTACGTTCCGCCTCGGATTACGCAGAAGATCGTCGGGCTGCACCAAGAACATGGCCGACCTGACCTGGCAGAACGACTCATATGGCACATAGACCCGGATTGTCTCGATATCAACCAGGCAATCACCTTGTGCCAGCAGTACCAACTCTACGATGCCCTCATCTATGTCTACACCCGTGCCCTCAAGGACTACGTATCTCCTGTCGTTGAGCTCTTTCCCCTCATTCGCAGCGTGCAGCGCTATCGCAAGGCACGAGCAGAAGCCTCACCTACCTCGAAGCAGCTTACCAACCTCTCAGCAATTGAAAACACTGCGATCCATGCATACAAGATTTTCCCATATCTTGGCGACGTGCTTACTGGCCTAACATACCCTAGCGAGGAACCGCTCCCTGAGGACGAGGCCACATCGGCCAAGAACGACGTCTACAAGTTCCTCTTCTTTGGACGATCTAGCGTCTGGCCAGAAGGAGAGGGAGGGAAGCTTGTCCTCACCTCGGACGAAGAAAATGGCGTGGAACCTACCTACCCCTACGCCCGGCTCCTCGTCAGATTTGACGCAGAAGCGTTTCTCCATACTCTGGATCTTGCCTTTGAGGACCATTACCTCAATGATGAGAATCACGGTATCAGTCGACTAGTGATTGTCAAAATTCTCGTAGAGATTTTGTCGACGCCAGATTTACCACAATCTGATAGGACGTTCATCAACATCTTTATCGCTCGTAATGTCCCCAAATACCCCCAGTTCATTCAGATGGCCCCCAGCGCTCTTCACAATATCCTTATTGGCCTTGCCGAAGACGAGGATGAGTCGACTCGAGAGGATCGTCAACTGGCTGCGGAGTTCCTGCTGTCTACATATACTCCTCATGAGAGCGATCGGATATTGGCTCTCTTCGAAAAGGCTGGTTTTTGGCGGATCCTTCGTACGTGGCATCGGCACGATAAGCACTGGTCGGCCTTGATCACCGCATATCTGAACGATCGTGACCTGGGGGAGTCAGAGCTGTTCGACTCGTTAGGCGAGGTTCTCCGAACTGCGTCTCGAGGCAAGAAAGAGGGATTACAGGCAGATGTCGTTGACACTGTGAGCAACTCACTGCCCTCATTACTTCGAGGTAATATCGCAGGTACCGCTGCTCTATTGGATACCTACGTACCTACGCTGCATGAAGAAGCATGGAGAACATTACAAAATCGACCCGCCTCTGACCAGCTCTTGTATCTCCGGGAATTGCTTGGTTCTTCGCAGGCATTCGATGAAGGAGACCCCTATGCTCACTACCATCGTACTGGCCCCTCAGAACGCGTTCCTCCGCCGTTACGACAAACATACATTTCACTTCTTTGCGAGCTTCAACCTCACTCTGTGACGACTGAGCTTCGATACTTTCCCCCGGATCTCCTGGATTGGGAGCAAGTGGTCAAGACTTGTGAAGCACACGAGGTTTTCGATGCGGCAGTGTGGGCCCTTGACTGGAGAGGAGACACACGTGCGGCTTTGTCCAAAGCAGATTCTTTCATCGAACGGCTTGCATCTGATCTATCGACATTCTTGACGAAGATCGACCAGGAAGCTGAGGACGCGACCAATCTTTGCCTGTCGAGATTGGACTCACTCAAGTCAACCGCTGTGGAAATCTGTCTTCGAAGATCGGCACCGAGCGAACAAGGACAAATACCACTTCCTCTGGAAGACATTTGGTTCCAGCTTCTCAGTTCTCAAGTGAACAGCGTCCATCGTGTAGCTATCGTCCTACCAACAGATGAATCACTCAGTCCATTGGCAGAGCGAGTCATCACTTCCTTACGATCATCGATTCAGGAAACGTTCACTGCACTCATGTCCGCAAGCTCGTCAAAAGTCATTTCCTTCCCTCGTCTCTTCAAACGCCTCGTGGACGCAGGCCGCGCCAATCAAGTCTCCAAAGGCGCACAATACAACGAGTTCAGGACGATTCTGACCGGCATGCTGGAATCGTATCGTTCGGATGGAGAGATGCTCGTCATCACGCAGCATCTCATGGCTCGAGACCTGTTCGAGTCTGTTGAGGAACTTACAAAAGCTCGCTTGCGGGGATGGGCACCCTCGCGGAGGGTGTGTGCTACATGTAGGGAGCGGTTATACGGTACAGGGGAGAACGTGGAAGAGCAGGAGAAGGGTATTATTGTGTCACGGACAGGAGCTATATACCACCAGAGATGCTTTCACTCAGAGGATACCAGCACCACTATCTAATAATGTATGATGGATATGTATAATGCTAGACAATAATATAAGTACAAAAAAGTCCCTCTATTACAACCGTCTGTCACGTAGAGGTATGTGCTTGGTCACCAGCTTAGTGTTCAGGCTTCGAGTTCTTTGTATCCAAGTGTGCGGCTGCACCGCGACCCCATGCTCCTGCCTGCTTTCCCCAGTCCTCTCGTACTCCCCATATGTGCTCTTCTCGCAGTTGGGGTGCTTCCGGTCGTTGTGATGTATCTATGCGGTCCGAGTTGGCGTAGCTTGCCTCATCCGCAAAATCATCTTGCACGTCGATCGCCTGCCGTACCATGCTACTAGCGTCGGTTGTCGGTCGACCGAAGGTAGTATTACTGTTACCTAATACACTTGATCTCTCCCACTTCCTCGCAGCATCTGGAAGAGGGTTCCATTGCTCTTCCTTACCGTAGCTTTCGCTCGTCATCTCGAGCAGCCGAGACAGCGCACGCTTAAACGCGAACTGCTCGTCCTTGCCTGAAAAGATAGAAAGCGTCTCCAAAGCTGCCGTAGTTTCAGGCATGGTTTGCGCGATATCGGAGGGAGCCTCATTCATGTTCGGAGCGTCATACGAAGATACGTTCGGTCTGTAAACGTCCCGAGTCTCTCCAACGGCTTCTGCAAGCAAGACATCTATGTCATCGACTGCCTTCTCCTTTGCCTCCTCTTCTGCTGCATCTGGGAAGAATAGATGGTCGGGAGGAGCTTCGGCCAGACAGATGAGGCGACATCTAGCCTCGTACAATGCGTCGATTAAAGATATGAATCTCCGCGCTTGGTTCTTGCTCGAAAGTCGAAGGACAGGAACGGAGGTGATAATGACTGTGCGGAAGGTGGAGGCTATGGTGAGGTAATCTGCTGGTCCGAGGGACTTCTTCACGGTCAGCTCTGATAAGATGTATACATAAAGTCATATCAACGTACTTCTTCGCATAGTTCCTGAAAGCTGAATTTACATGCATCTTCTGTACTCCAATGAACTTGAAGTACGCGACCAAAGACTGATAGCGTTCGAGGTGACGGAGCTAAATAGATGTGTCAGTGTTTCCACCACCGACAGTAACCTCGAAAGAGAGAATTCTACCTTGGCCTCCAGCTACACTCTCCACATAGTCCGTGAATGCCTTCTCATTCGGCGAGGTATACCAAGTTTTCTTAGCGTCTCTAGACTGCGAGGCCCGAAATTCCCTCCAATCGACTTCAGTGCTAAGACTGACCACAGGACACCTCACTTTGAGCGCCTCTACGAATGGTTCGAGCCTATCCCGCTGGACGCCATTCTTATACAGATCTTCTGGCACCTTGTTAGACGTTCCAACGATGACTCCGCCCATACGCCAATACCAAGAAAGCACGTCGGCAAGGAGTGTAGCACTCGATACATCGAGGAGTTGTATCTCATCAAAGACGAGAAGCCAGTGCCGTAGAAGTAGTCGCCTGGCTACTACGAACGCAATGGTTGGCTGGGAGGTATACGCATACAGCCCAAACTGCGAGTCTAGACGACGCGTCCATTTCTTTGGGAGCGACCCTGTGGACACGAGGGTTCGCCATTGCTCGCGAATTGACTTTGTCCATGGCTGCGCGGTCGGACTACTAGGAGAAGCCTCTTCCGCGTTGAAAGAGGCGTGCATCCGATGTTGTGTCTCTTCCCATACTGCGCGATATAGCTCTAGGACTAGCTCGTTGTAATGTTTGCGGGCCTTGTAAGGGGTTGGCACGGAGTTGTACCAAAGATCTACCAGGAAACTCTTGCCAGATCCTGGTGGACCTGTCAGCAGGAGTCCCTGGATTCATATCAGTGTTGTGCTCATACTGAAGTGAGCGAAATCACCTGTGGCGTAGTGAGGTTTGCTAAGTCCTCTGCGTGAGTTTTCACCCGCACCAGAGCTTTCTGGTCCAGCACTGCGGTAGCTTCGTCTTCAGTCCTCCGACTCCACCACTGAGGCTGATCCTCAATAGCCTCGGAAGCGTCATGAGACTGTGATAGATAATGAGACGTAAGAGCAGGCGGGGAGTAATCTTTCAGCTCCTTCTGTAACTTCCTGAGCTGCAATGTACTGATGAACACAGGGCCACAGTACCAGGAGAGAACTCATGAGAAGTCTTACCTGCATTACTACGCGTATCTGGTTATCATTTGATTGAATCTTTCCGAGCTCTACCAGACCTCGGTATGTCTGCAAAAGATCCCATGACTGCAAAGCCGTACTAGGAGGACTGGAAGGCGTCGAAAATCCACGATTGGGCCTAAGTCGGCTTGGAAGCCTATGCTTCTTGCCGGATGACAGCCCTAGCGTATACCCTACCGTCTTTCCAAGCAACATAGGCATTTGTCCGCATATATCAGCACGGATGGCTCGGGATAGTACTGCATTTATCGAGAAAGTGCAGTCAGTCGCGATGGCATCAAGTTGGTGTAGCCGAGACTAACATTGCCGAATGCAGTTATCCGGTGAACGCCGAAGGTTCATGAAAGCGGCGCCTGCGTCATTGTCACCGTCCTTCAGGCCTCAGGCTTCAAGTCATGACTGCTTTCAATCCTTTGCATGATGGAACCGTAAGTGAATATTTCATCCTGTCCTGGCTAACTTGCGCTCAAACCGAGGGTATTCTAGGGAATACCTGCATGAAATAAGGTCCTGCAATTCAACCGCGACTAGCCTGAGGCCAGCGCTGCTGGTGACTGACCGAGCTAACACCGTCACATACCAAGTGGCACCTTGAGAGTGCGCTATAATGTATTATCGAATGCCATTCAACGTGCTAATTAAGCAGAATAGATGGAGCAGTACTCAATGAGCAACCTACAAGACATTGCCGAATGCAGTTGATCTGCGTTTTTGAACCCGGTGCCGAGATCAGGCGCCGACTCGGCTTGACTACTACCAGACAAATTCAAGATCGAATTCCAAGTTCAAACTCCAGGGCTTGTTTCGGTACCGTCACGTACCGTCATACTGCGACTTCGCCGCCCTCCTCGTTTCGCATCTCGTGTCGCGAGCTTCACGGTCACTATCACTCTTTACGACCCCTCACGACCCCTCAAACATGCCTGAGACATCAGAGTCCAAGAAATCTCAGAAGATCAGATTCGTGGCGCCGTTCAACGAGGACGATGCGGACGTCATCATTCGGTCGAAGGACAACCTACACTTTCGTGTTCACAAACTATTCCTTATGAAAGCCTCGCCTGTGTTTGAGGGGATGTTCTCTCTTCCCTCTGGCGACGAATCCGACCCAATACAAACCGTCCCTTTCGAAGAAGACGGCATGACTCTTTCGCATCTTCTACGGCTGTGCTACCCCATAGCTGGTCCTCAACTGGCAACTCTCGAAACTATCAGTCCTTTGCTGGACGTATGCGACAAATACCAGATGTACGGGATAGCGGAAAAGCTGGTTAGCTCGGAACTTGCAAAGCATACGGAAGAAAACCCGCTACGTGCCTATATCCTCGCATGCCGTGCGAACTCTCTGCCCGAAGCGCAGCGTGCCGCTGTCGCTTGCCTATCCCGACCATTCGAAGAGATCATTGCATCCCCCGACCCCGACATCCGACATCTATCCGCTCTGGCTTTCAAGAGTCTTCTCGTATACTACAACAAATGTCGGCAGACTGCTGCCTCTGTTCTATCCAACTGCAGATTTCCTTGGTCCACCGGCGTATATTGCTGGTTTAGTGCTTATGGACACGACAACATATGCGTGGAGGAAAGTTACCAACGGTTCTGGTACGGCGAAGGTCTCAGGTCCACAGTGTACCCGCGGAAATGGTGGTTCGATCTGATGAACGCTGCCGTGAACCATCTGATGCACAACGCCCCGCCACTGTCTCCGAACCTAGTGGAGGTAATTACATTCCCGAAGAACCTGCCCTGCAATTACTGCAGAGTCAGCTCCGGAGACGATTTGCATCGCTTTATCCGCGCCCTGGAAAAAGAGATCGAGAAACAAGTTAGAGCGGTAAGTGGACTGACTCTATGAACGATGAAGCGTTAAGCAGAGTTTTATCAGGTTCCGTTCATACTCACCCCTTGAGTGGAGAGGTACATTGAGGTACGTGCAAGGGAGAAACGCTGGTGAGTCAATATGTATTTCGACAGGTATACAAAGCACCGTATTCAATACCTCAGCCATCACCACGAAGCTTTGGAAACTTCGGCGGGTTTGTTTGAAAAGTGTTGTAGCATTATTCCATGTACACCAGCCTCCTCAATCCAACTACCCCATCAACTCGCATCTACCTTATATATCCTTATCTTATGGTATTCGCATGACAGCACGTTATCCGGGACTGCATTTGCGACCAAGTCTCAAAGGTGAGTCAGTAAAGTCGAAACTCTGTGTTGTACATCGTTCAGCTGACTGATATCAGATAACGTCTGATCTTCCTCAGTATAGATGATCAGTCTCGGGGATGCGATTGTTTAGGGACTCGTAATGTTTCGAGGTGAGTTGCGTCTACCCTGTGAAGTCCCATTAACATCTTCTCATTGTCGGGTGAATGCTCCGTACAACCGTGAATACCGTTTGTGCGTTATCTAGCGTGAACTGAGATGCCCACCTCTGGTATAAAACTGTGCCCATGACTGCGTAATATCAAGGTTCAGAGTGCTTCTGACGCGCTTCCAGTTCTTCTACAAGTCGGCTCTCCCACCACCTTCCCAGCATCTCCAACGGCCTCCGTCCACGTCGCTGTTGTTCCACGAATATTCCCGTGCCTGTAACTTCCCGTCCCTCGAAGCTCGCGCCGTCCTCCGATGGCAAGGGTGCAGACCTCATCATTCGCTCAAGCGACGACGTCGAGTTCCGGGTTTCCAACTCGACTCTCAGGAAGGCCTTACTCATCTTTGTAATGGTAGGTATGATTCTTCGGCCTTCCTACGATGAGATAGCTTACGCTCCTTTTTGTTTCGAAGTCCGCCGTCCTAATCAGTTTGTTCACGAGACTACATAACGCGCACCCAACGAAAGCACTCGAGACGACTTTTTGCTTGCTATCTGTAATCGCTTTTCAGCTAGTAGTGCTTTCCCCCCAATCATCTGAATGGACATAGTTGGGCCACACTGTGGAGTGACCGCGTGGGGCAGATTCGGGGTTCCACTGCAGGAGTAGTACTTACTGACACCATGACGGTCGAATGAGATATCGACGTTGTGGATGCCACGCGCAAGAGTTGTTACTGAAGCGCCGATCTTGTTATTCGACACCGTGAAGATAATAACGCCAAGGTCGCCATGATTGAATATTGAATACTGAAACTTCAGAGAAAACACGACAAGAGCACCTTGAAGGACACTGGCAGGGAGGACGTACCAACGCACTGGGCCAAATTTAAAACAGGGAGTCCGGCGGCCCCGCACGCCACCGAAAATTTCACCATGGTCTTCCCCGCTTTCTCCAACACCATCATACGCATGGGGCAATTCTCCCCTGACCACATATTGCAACTCAAACATCATGGATAGAGGGCATCTCTTGCAGATAAAAAATGCTCTAAAGTATAAAGCAAAGGCCGTAGGCATTAATTCAAGTTGGCCGATAGCCAGATGTTGAATTCGAACTGACCGAAGCTGTGTACTACTATGCTTAGATTGGAGTTCTCGTCGCAGCGCGACGTGGCTCCCTGCCCGAACTTCTGGTCCTCAGTGACTATTGGCTGAAGACGGATACCATACAGCCTGTGGAGGCTTTCGATGCTTTCCTGTCGCACCTGGGGCATGATCAGGTTCCTATTGGCAGGGGCAGTGCCGAGGCTGCGTTTGCGTTTTCTTCGACCCCTGCGAGCCGAGCATATCACTCGTTAATGGGCATAGCCGGAGCAGATTCACGAATAGCGAGCAACTACCTCCTTACTAGTCGGATACTTGAAGCTTGGCCGGGTATTCATGCCTGGAGTCTCTACTTCTTCGAATCTTGCGTTGAAGCGTTGGACAAGAGCGATCGGAGGAGGGAGGTCGCACTATGCGTCCTCTCAGCGGCCTGGTACGCCATATCGACGCACAAACCTGTTCGCCCAGCTATGGTCAACACTCCTCAGACGTTGGAGATCGCTACACACCTGTGGATGGAAGAAGAAGATGTGAAGCGCATTGCGCGAACGAATACCCCTTATGGGACCTGCCTGATGTTTTCTCTCTTGGATGATGTCAGTGTTAACAGCCTGGAACGTGTACTTCAGGCTGCAGGCAAGAAGCCGTTGGTCGTGGCCGAGCTAGCCATAAGCAATACGAGGCATACGCTGATGACGCCACCACTCGATGGGAACCAATTCGCGATACACCTCGGACTCATCAGTAGCCTCTCCCGTTTCCCCAACCACCCTTTCCGGCATGCGTTCCTCAGCAGGAATGTGATATCGTTCGTCACGTCTGCCCTCGTCAACCTCGGACAGACAGGGCACTCCAACAATATCAATGATCTCATGCTGGTCGGCGCCATGCTCTCCTGCTTTGAATATCTATACAACTACCTGGAGTCTACTGATGGCTTCACGTGGGTCTCACAAGCCATACGAGCGGGCCTTCTGCAGGCCTTTTGCGACTGTAGCCCCAAGTTCGACATGATCATGATGTTCAGAAGCCATCTCGACACTGTGATCTTCGAGATATTCAAGACCATCCTACCACGATATATGGTGTATCAGTCGGTACTAGAGTTGATCGAAAATTCTCTGAAAAGGGTTGACCGCGATCCACATCGGAAAAGGGTAATGAATAGTCTAGCCAAGCAGACGTGGTGCGATTTCCGAGCACTAGCAGAGGAGCGCATCGCGATGACTTACCGAGCGCAGAACGATCATAGCTTGGTGTGCGACAATGTCAAAGTGAGCAAACACGATCTCATTCCCCACTTTCTGGGACTCTATGCGCATGTTATTGACATAAGCTATTCCCAGTGCAGAAGGGTCGGCACAAAGGAAGACATGCGAGCCTGTGCTGCTTGTATGAACACTTATTATTGCTCAAAGGTATAACCTGTGCTATAGTTCTGACGGCCACTACTGAAAACAAGCATGCCGCTTTTGGCAGGAATGTCAAGTAGCTTCCTGGAAGGAGGGAGACCACAAAACCATGTGCAAGATGCAGCAACAATGCCGACTAGGTACGCTTGTTTAACCTCAGGCCTCATCTATCACCGCGAGCTGACGATCACACTGCCTTGACAACCAGAAGGAAAGTCGGCAGCTACACCGAAGAAAGACACGAAGTTCCTCAATGCTCTCACGATACAGGGTATCGTCAACCACCTCTCTCATCTGCGCGACCTCGCACAAAGGAACCATCCCGGTCTTGCCTATCACGACCTTGCTATAAAGGTTGACTATACCGTCAATCCACCAATCTATGACGTAGCTCCTCTTACGGCATACCGAAGAAATAAAAAAACTGGCATACTGAGCGTCGACGCACGTAACGATGCTTTGATCGAGAATGTGCAACAAAACCCGGAGAAGTATGTGCTCTTCGATAGCGTTGTCGCATACGGAACAGAAACACAACGTATGGTGGCAATTGCCACAGGAAGTTTGTGGGAAGCAGATCCAGGCTCGTTGGATGCAGGATTTGCCGAGGAAGTTGCGCAGGCTGAAGACTTTTGAGCAATATCTGAGATGGAAAGGAGGAAGATGCGACTGGCAACGTGCTCGATACGTCCTAGTTTCTCCGAGTTTACTGAGTCAATAAAGATATATAGGGAGCTACTATGTATGAACGTGGAATTTGAGACATGCGAGCAAAGATGTACCTTAAGGAATTCGGAGATGTTGCATAAGTAAGTATTGCAATGGTACCCCTCTGGCCTCATCAGTTGTACAGACAGTTGTGTCTCCAGCTAGATCGACTTTCGACAAGAAGAATTCAGGTTATAGGCCACTTTACTGTGCATCCCTCGACGAGTACAGCACCGTTCTTCGACTGGTTATCATCTGTTGACAAGACGAGCGACCATAATTATAGGTTTATGAGGATGAGCTGTATTTCTCGACCTACCGTAGTCCGCTCTGCTTGCCTTTGATCTGGTTTCCGAGACTGGTTTCGAACGATTGTCAGACGCATAGATAAGCAGCAACATGCAGTGCCACAGTAATAGTATACCCACTCTGGAATGGAGCCATTGGGGTCATCCACAGGACCCAGTATTGGTGTAGCCGTGGCGAGCGCGACAATGACAGCCATAATGGCATAGAAAGAGACCCGCATGATGGAGTACGAAGGACGACTTGAAGCACCTTGTTGAAAAATGAGTTGGGCTAAAACAAGCAAAAGAGTATAGATGAAAGACTTGCGTGTATGGGTTTGGGACCGGCTTTACGTTGGCATAAGCTCATAGGCATTCCAATTTATAGCACTGCTACCTTTTCAGAACTTCTGAGTGAATAGTCCTTTCGTTAACTGTGCTCGGTTGGCCGGCCCAAGCATTGAATACCATTTCTCACATCCCTTCGATCCTGGCAGTGCGGTCCGACACCGATATAGCACCTGGGAAAGCACTGGCATGAGATGATACGCTGCAAGTCCTGTGCACAGGTTGCGCAGAGATTGGTCGATAGAGGAGATGGTCGTCACGAACCAACATAGATACGGAACATGAGTTCGTGTTGAGCGCCGCGCCGCGATTGGCTGCCAAATTGCTGAGATTATGTCGCGATTATGATATAGGGGGATTACTCGACGGACTGGTATGCATCGAAGACTAGGTGGACTCGCGATAGTGTACCAGGACCGACTGAAGCGACAGCGAAGAGTCAATCTTCCAATTGCAAGCCACGCTGAATGGGATTAGAATATGACCCACACGGGTTGACTTACTCTGGGACATAAAAATAACTGGCTTGCACACAATTTTCTCTCATGCGATCGATACACTTGCCTTACAACGGCCATAGGCCAAGCTGACCACGAAATCTGAGTTCTGCTTCAAAACAGAACGATTAATCTTCAGCACATAGCAAAACATAGTTAGCTCGCTGATAAACATCTGGCTTGAGGATTGAACGTCACCTGCAAACATTCGAATGAACTTTGGCCCCGAAGTGTTGAGCGAGCGATCGAGATGAATGACCAAATAGCGAGCCAGGCAGGGAATCCTACCTCCTGTGCCACAAAGTTGTCGCATCATGCCTGCCACGCCGCCTTCTGCAAGTGGAATCCGTCTAGAGACCACATGAGTGCACGTAAGTAACTCGGTAAAAGCTTACGAACCTGACTAGAATTGTAGGATGACTTTGCTGCTGTTCGTAATCGTCTTCAATCTTCAGCGTCCATGAACACCACCGGTCTGGTCTCATCAGCTGTCCTCGCTCAATTTCGTCGCCGCTCCGTCTTTTGTAGGCATCGAACAAACTGGTAAGTCTTAGAAGTGCGAGAGAAGGAGAATGCCGGTTTAATGGAATACTTAAGCGACTGATCACACGAGATACGGTTGCTCTGGGAAGGAATTTACCCATTGACCCAGGCCTTGATGCCCAGTCGACAACGGTAGATGAGAAACGTACGTTAGGCTACAGTTTAGTATTTAGTTAGAACAAGTCCAAATGAAGACACTGAATCGATCTGTGGTATCTGTAGAAGTGGAAGCACAGCACCTGGGGAGCCATTTACTTCTTGTTAGCAGATGGGCACTGTATTATTTGACTTCCAACTCACTAACGCTTCGCAGATATTGGACACCAATATTAGCTATTGATAAATATAATCGTATTTGTACGCATCTATAGCAATTGATTTAGTTAAGTTGTAACATCCACCTAGGATAGGATAAAACGGACGTACTTCCCAAATCAGCCAACGTTTCGAAGTCGGCTGCATGAACTTCAAATTCACCTTCTGCTCTGTAAAACAACGCGATACGACCATCCAGCTTCTCGAGGTTTATGCGTCTAGCCTCCATGAACTGCAAAAGGCGATCATGACTGTCAAATTCCAATTGCAGTCGCATAAACCCTTCTTGTGCGGCACATAACTCGGCTATGTGTTCCCAGGGGTAGGCCATGGTATGTTGCATTGCGCCGGCGGACAAGGCACCTGCTGTAGAGGATTGTCGGCTGGACGAGATGTATGCGCAAAGTACGGAGATTTTGTCAATTACTACGGCATTCGATCTTCTTTCCATGACTGTCACTGGCCACGAGCCATGAAATCTCATGGATATGTCACAAGATGGTTCATCGGGCTCGTATCCCATGATAGTTACGTAACATATATTGTGCAGATCTATACAAGACATCAACCGAATGCCTACAATCCGAAGAAAACAATGTGATACGGTCTGGTACTCACAGACGTCTTTGTGTAATATAGGGTACCCGATGTTAACAAAATGATCCAGGTAAAGAACCGGGACTTCGTGACCTTGACATAGGGATCTACAAATATCAATGATACACTGTTGAGCCGTTGAAAGAACTCGTAGGATTGGTTCACTTTCCGAGCCGCCGAGTTCACGGTAATCTGAAGGTAAAGAGATGGCGGATTGCTTCGAATGGCGACGCTGGGAGGCAACAAAAGCGAACCAGGCTGTTTCAGCGGGATGCTTTGAACGACGCACTGTAATAGCGATGAATGAGGGAAACACTTCCAGCGCATCCCTTATGAGCAGATCCGAGTTGCTCTCGAAACGCGCTCCGGTATCCCATGTGACGTGAGACAACTCCACGGAATCCCATTGGGCGAAACTTCCAAGGAGCGATGTGAGATTGTGAGGAGTTGCGAAGTGCGTATTGCTGATTATGAGACCCTTGCATTGGAGACATGACGAAGGAGGGGTTCGAGGAAGAGCAGCAAACAGACGTTGACAAGTTGAACGTTGTGGAATGATGGCGGTGACTCGGACATCGGATCCGGAAGAGTCCTCAATATGGATGTACACGCGAACGTCTCGTCGCAGTGAGAACAGGGAAGGCTGCATGTGAAGAAGATGGACCCATGGCCGGACTCCTACGCGTTGCAACATGGTTACAGTGAGAACATGCGATGCGATGGGCTGGAGCCTCTTCGGCGTGCTTGCTACCAGCGATGAGAAAGCGCGCATGTCCTCGGAGTGCTTGATCCACACTTTCTCGAAGAGCCGTTCGCGGCAGATGGAAGCCCAGTAAACACAGGTGAGAGAGCATGCTGTGATGTTCTTAATTGCTTCCTTGCGTTTCAGCACTTGGATGTCAGGATTGAGGTGGATGATAACTTCCTCGTCCACTGTGCTGAGCAGAAAGTTGGCATCTTCGCACACATCGAAGAGAATACGCCTAAATAGTTCAGGTGGTATGTCAGCCCCGGTGACCATCACCTGCATGTGACTATGTTATCTGGAGATATGAAGATGAGGAGGCGGACTGTGTGTTGCTCGCTGGCACCGTGACTAGCAGTCGCGGTAGTCGAGGAAGAATCCGAGTTCAGCTTCAAATCAAGACGATAAGGCTCCACTGAAGTACGTAGTAAGATATAGTTAGCTGGCTGAAAGCCATTTGACTTGGTGACTCACAGATATTCAACGATTGTGTTACTTGCAAACACTCGAATGAATATGATGGTGCAAGCTGATGGTCACGGTGGCCTTAAGCTTAGGCTTGAATATTGAATGTGAGCGCTCGAGATTCCCACGCCACAAAGCTGTCGCATCATGCCGGCATTTTCCACGCCGCTTTCTCGAGTCAAGTCAGGGTGGGATGTTCCATATCTCGGTACCCCGATACCATGGACAGCAGGCCGCCTTGGATGTTACAGATTGAACATGACTTGAAGCATAAACCAAAGGCTGTAGGCTTCATCAAAGACTTCGAACCACGGTGGCATATTACTTACTGAACAACGTTTTGCATTATCTGTAGGCTCGAGTTCTCGCTGCGGCGCGGCGCGGTTCTCTACCCGAACTGATGGTGCTTAGTGGCTTGTGGCTCAAGTCAACGGACACTATACAGCCTGAGGAGTCTTTTGATGCTTTCCTGCTTCACCTGAGACAGAATGACGTTCCTACTACTAGTGCCGGCGGCGCCGAGGAGACATACACGAGTTCTTCGACTCCTGCGAGTCGAGCGTACCACTCGTTAATGGGTGTAGCCAGGGCAGATGCGCAGCTCGAGGAGTGCCAGTCTCTCGCTTCGCGGATACTTGATGCTTGGCCAGCTATCTACGCGTGGAGCCTTTACTTTCTTAAGACCTGCGTCGAAGCGTTGGATAGAAGTGATTTGAGGAGGAAGACAACCCTATATTTGCTCTCAACGGCCTGGCACGCCATATCTACTCATGGTCCTCTTCGTCCGGTGATGGTCGACACGCCTCGAACGTTGGAGATCGCTACACAGCTGTGGATAGCAGAAGAAGACGCCAAGGACGCCATGCAAACGAACACTCCTTTTGGGACGTGTCTCTTGTACTCTCTACTGGCGAACGCTAGCCTTGAAAGCCTGCAACGTGTGAGTAAGGCTGCGGGGGAGCAGCCCCTGCTCGTGGCCGAACGCGCTATAAGCAATACAAGGAACGCTCTCAAGGAGGCAGACATCGATATGAGCTATCTTGCGATACACGTCGAGCTCATCGGTCGCCTCTCCGTTTTCGAGTACCCCTTCCGACATGCTCTCTTTAGTAAGCATGTAATCTGGTTTATTACATCGACTCTCGTCAAGTTCGGGAGAGCAATGAACTCCAAGAATGACGCTACGCTGGTCAGCCCCATGGCCTCTTGCTTTGGCTATCTATACAACTACCTCGAATCCACCGACGGCTTCACATGGGTCTCACAAGCTATACGAGCGGGGCTCTTGCAGGCGTTCTGTGACTGCAGCCCCAAGCTTGATGTCGTTACCGACGAGGAGCGTGACATAATCCTGAAGATCTTCACGACGATACTGCCACAGTACTTGGTTTACCGCTCGGTGCTGGAGTCTGTGGACCATTTCATGAAGAAGGTCGACCGCGATCCACATAGGAGGAGGGTAACGAATAGTATCGCCAAGCAGACGTGGTACGACTTCCGAAGATTGGCGGAGGAGCGCATCGCAGTCACCTATGCAGTGCAGAAAGACATGCGCCTAGTTTGTGACAATATTAAAGTGAGCTAACGCTCCTTCTCCTCTTTGTGAAATAACATCGAAGTATGATGTATCTAGTGCCAGAAACTCGGCAGCAAGGAAGATATGCGAGCGTGCGCTGCATGTATGCACGCCTTCTATTGTTCGAAGGTACGAGTTTCGCCATAATTACAATGAGGACTACTAACTAATTTTTTTTTCTTGCCAGGAATGTCAAGCAGCTGCATGGAAGGAAGGCGATCACAAGACTGCGTGTAAAGTGCACCAGCAACAGCGATTAGGTTCGTCTCTACGAGTTCTTTTGTTCACACAACTGACATTTACATCGCCCACAACAGAGGGAAAGCCGAAAACCATATCGAACAAAGACCTCAAATTCATCAATGCTCTGACCATACGGGATGCCCAGACCCGTCTTCCCTATCTCCGTGGTCTTGTCGAAAGGGACTACCCCGGCTTTGCCTACCACGACCTTGTTATAAAGGTCGATTATACCGTCCATCCACCCACATGTGAGCTGGCTCCTCTTACCGGCTACGTAAGAGCCCCGAACACCGATACAGCGAGCGTCAAGGCGACCCACGATGCTATATTTGAGAAGGTGCAGGAAAATAGGGAGAACTATGCCCTCTTTGAGACGTTTGTCGCGTCCGGGGAGAGTAAGACCTCCGTGCTGGTGGTTGGGACAGCGAATTTGTGGGCGTCGCATTGAGATGGTAGGGGACGACACAGCCCTGAGGTCGGTGTCTAGGCTCGTGACCAGCCTCTAATAAACCTCGTACCTCGGAATATCGGTGTCTTGAGTCTCCGAGTCTAGTATTGGGGAGTTCTAATTATAATCAGTGTATATCGCGAATCCATGCGCGGTCAGGACTCAGTACTCAGCGCTCAGCATTGGTAAGTAGTGTCTAGATGACTCACCTTTGATGACCGCTGCTCTCTCAGCTCGTCGTTTCATACGCACCGATCGCGATACTGAATTCGAATTTACCTAGTAGTAGTAGTCTTTAAGTAGTCGTGCGCTCGAACAAAGTATGCCCCGACCTGCACTACGATTACTGCCTTCGAAACGCAAACTGAGTAGTACTATAAAAGGCAGTCATAACCCCACAACGACACGGCCCAAAATGCGATAAATTCAGGATTGATCGAAATGAAAATTGGCATGGACTTGGAACCTCTTAAGTAAGCGTATATGCCTCGTACGAAGACCCGGCACAGTATGTAGCCTATAAGTAACCCTGTGATTATCACTCAGGCTGCTCATGAACACGAAAGATGCCCCGCACGATCAACATGTCAGATCGTCGGGATGTCGCGTTCGTCCTCCCCCCACCCACAGCTTCCGTCTGTGCGTTCACCGCCGACAACTCTCGTGGCCTGACAAGTCCGCTCAGAGCAATATTAATCCCGATAGGACCTCTGCGTGTATGGGTGCAGTAAGTCACTAAGTATATATGTTCGGGTGGTACCTGGAGTGCTAGTGAAACCCCATTCGTTCACGATCGTATTACGAAGACTCCGCACTTACCGGTACGCATACGCATACACAGTAGTGATAGGTTATCGTATATGCATGCGTGACATACGATCGAGGTTGTGGAGGGTCGCAGTGGTCGCGATGGTACACGCCACCCAGCTGATCGTACAGGCTGGCGACCGATCATATACGTATACTAGGCCCATAACATACTGAGTATGTAAGCTGCGTCTAGACCGCGAGTAGCGTCTTCAAGTTGTTGATGGCTTTCATGTCTACACAGCGTATGTAGCCGTGGTGAAGCAGCAGCGTGAACGTGGTCACTGATGAAGCAGTACTGGGCAACAATAAAGTTCATAGAGTCAGCTATAAATTTGAAGGATTCGAACACAGAGAGGTATGCGCTCAGCACAAATTCCCGCTACCAGCGTCTAAGCTGGGAGGAAGGGTCTTAGGGTTCCAGGGGAGAGCGTTGTCCAGAAATCCTTTGCAACTTATCACGTGATTTACTTCCCACGCTCTCCGTCGTGCGCTTCGAGCTTCCTGTGTGGCCGGCGCCTCAAGCTCCTTCGCTCAGGCTTGTCCTGTGCGACTTGTGTCGATCGGGACATACTGTCTTCATTGTCATTGAAAATTACAGAATAGTGTTTGCAGTACGATACAGAGAGCTGCAGGCCGGAGCGCCAGTGGCGCGAAGGGCTGCAGAGATCTGTAGCCAATCTAGCAATGTCCGCTTCCCGAGTTATTTACTCTCGCCAGTCTGCCGCATGTACTGGGTGCTTGTATTATATTTCTTGAAATAGCCCTGGTAGCGGGTTTAGCTGCAAGGCAGCGTTAGTTACTTATTCTAGTCTAGATACATAGCTTACTGTAGCCAAGCTTATTGCAGCCTGCACGATCACTGTACCGTGGCATCGCACCGTCGCGACACGATCGTATTTACTGCACCCCTACCACTGCATACGGGCACCGCTAAGTCCGGAGGTCCGAGGAGTGGTCGTGACCTATCTGAAGAGTGAGCGTGAGTGAACACTTACGGTCACGGTTTCTGGTGGGAGGAGTATTCAGCTTGGATTCTTATTGGTTAATAAGCTCAGTACATGCTCTGAAAACTCGAACTTTGAAGTAGATCTTCCGTGAAGATTGTGGGATTTGTGGGCCACTGATGGATTATCCCGGTCACTTATAACACAGCCTTAACAGTGTGGCATCAACGTGTTTATACAGCGGAGGCGGAAGAAGAAGAAAACAACAAAGGCCAAGCCAGCGCGCTGGTGAAGCTTGTCACGTTCGATAAAGCGAAACCGAACACACGTCCACGTCCGGAACCGCACGATTGGATCAAGCTTCAGACTGGCAGTATGCATCAACGAGTTTATACAGCCAAGGAGACAGAAAAGACAAAGGTCAATTGGAAGTCAACGCGCTCGTGAAGCTTGGCACGTTCAACAACGCAAACCCGAACACACATCCACGTCCGGAACCGCACAAAAACAACGAGGTGATTGGATCAAGCCTAAGACGTTCGCGGGTGCAAGAAACCAGCGAGAGCCATCCATCTATCTATCGCGCTGATAGCCGTGCAAGAAGCAAGGGGAACACGAATTGAGTAAAGTATTGATTTGAGTTATTGAGTATTCGAACAGTGGCGGATTGGCGGTTGGCCGTAAACAGCGAGAACAGCGATAGAACAAAGATTTACGTTGTGGGAAGAAGCAGCTGGGTTGGGGAAGTAACATGGGGTGAGGCTGTGACACGGGAAGGGGGGATGATTTTTGATGGTTCCTCCTCTCCTATACATATACTATGCATATAGTACCCCTTTGACTGTCTTAGTCCTGCATGGAAGTATCGTTGGCAGACTCGTAGGTGTCCTCTTCATCGTCGGCGGCGGCGTCGCCGGGTGTGAGGCCGGCTTTGGCGAGAGCCTCGGGGGAGGTGTAGTCGACGCGTTTGCCACGCGTGCGGCGCGGCTGGATGACGGAGGGGTCGATTTCGGAGATGTCCTCTTCCTGTAGAGAAGACGCGTTAGTGTCAATGGCGTGGCTAGGGAGGGGAGGACGTGAGGCGAACCTCGGCCATCTCTTCGTCGCCTTCTTCGTCTTCCTCTTCGTCATCGTCTTCCTCGTCCTCGTCGTCTTCCTCGTCAGTCACTTCTTCCTGGACGAGCTTGCCTTTGCCTTTGTCTTGGATGGGGTCGTGAGTGACGTCCATCGCGTCGCTATGGGGAGTTGAGCGTGAGGAGCACAAAATGACGCATACAACTCACTCGTGGGCGGGGTTGGTAGCGTCGGTAGACATGGCGGACGTTGTCGAGGTGGTTGTGGTCGTTGGTGAACAGAAAGAACGCGTCGAAAATGGGGAGGGGTCACGGGCGGGTCACAATTGATGGGTGTGTGACAGGTCGTGTAGGGAACAATGAAATGGAGGCGTGGGAACGATCGAGACAGCCGATTTCATGAGCATCCGCCATTGAGCCAAACAGCGAGCAGACAGCCGAGGACAGCGAGCAGATAGCTTAGAACAGCGAGGGCCTGAACATACTTGCAGGAAATCTCTTGACAACGTCTCTTGTATTTTGAGCACAGCAGTAACGACCTGTAGCATGTGCTTGCTTACACTCAGCTAAATGAGGCTGAGCACGACATGGCAACGTCGGGGGCAGCGAGCGCAGCGTCGACTAAATTGTGCGAAATTCCGCGATAATATTCTTTGTGTGATGCCGGGGCCCCCTCGAAACGACGGTTATGTAAAAAGAGTTGAGTAGGCCAGGGTCCTTGGCGCCGTTCTGCTTGATCAGGCGTGTCTCACTGGCGGCGACTTGGTCCTGACCGTCATCCCTGCCTCCCCGCCCTTCCCTTATTTCGACAGCCATGGCAAAGGGCGGCTCGCGAATCACGCCTTTCCTTCTCTCCTCCAAACAGCCCGCCAAGGACACCGACGACGACGACGCCCAGCCCCCGCCCCAGTCCGCCAATCCCGCCAGGATGTCCACATCCTCCATTTTCCCAAGTCTCAGAAAACTCGAGACAAACAGCACAGAACGGCCGCCACTGCCGCGCCCAAGCACGTCGGCTCTCGTTACGACAGGTCTCGTCAGAATGCCCTCCGGCGCCGGCCATGCGAGCTCGTCTTCCAGCTCGTCCTCCCCCTACGGAACCCCGATCGTCACCCTGAAGCTGGCCGGGCCCTCCTTTCTGGACGTCACCGTAAAGGACGGAGTGTCGAAGCAGCCAATATACATCCTCGAGACCATCAGGGACAGTACGTTTATCTATCGCCTCGACCACCACGCCAACGAAGCCGTCAAGGCTGCGACTGTGCAATGGCCGCAGCGCATCTCTAAGCGAGGAAACTCTGGCAGGACCGTCCAGCTGCACAACGGTCGCTGGCATGACACCGAGGAGTTTCTCAAGTTCGGGACACTCACGAATTTCCTGTACGTCTCTCCCCTCTTTGCTCGCCCGCCTTGTTCTCCCTCCCCCGTTTGCTCCTGAGTGGGCGGCTCGGTCGCTGACTACCCGCTCTTGCAGGAACCGAAGATTCTACTTGCCTCACTTTCCCCACCCATTGAAATGGAAGCCCGGGCATAACAGCACCTTTCATGTAAGCGAACACGTTCCTCTCGGCGTCGATGGCGAACTCTTATATATTATTCCTGCACATGCACAGTGTACGACGCAAGGCATCAAGGGTCCCATTGCTATATTGGAGCCCGCCTACCTAAACGCGCCTCCGCGTCTGCGTGTGTACCAAACCTTGAACGAGGGAGAGGACCCGGACAGAGCGCAGCAGGATTATAACGGGGTGCCGGTTGTCTTGCTCGACTATCTACTCGTGACCTCGTTCTTGCTGGTGACTGACGCACAGGAGTGGCTGGACCGCAAAGCGAATGATAGTGGACATGTGAGGATCTCAGGAAGCTCGAATCCGGCGGTGAAGAAGTGGCTTGCGATCATTCACAACGAGCCAATACCTGTCTCACCGACGCTGGACTCTCCTATGACGATGAACACAACAGCGGACGCCTGGGACTTCCGCATAAATCGAATATCGGGGACATCGTCTTCTGCAGCAGGCTCAAGTTCAAGCGACCCGATGACTCCACTGACTCCAGCAACATCTACACACTCCTTTGCAAACTACCGAGGGGAAGTCGACATTCCCCCTGTGCCACCGCTCCCGGAGAACGCGCGGGTACGACCGACAACGCTCGATATACTATCTCAATCCTCTGGTCTCGATGTGATTCGTCCGTATTCAGCCATGGGCAACGGCGGTACCTCGTCCGGAGAGGCCTCACCCTCTGCCGGACCCTCATCAGCGCCCTTAGATGGGTCATACCCGCAATCGCGCCCTCACACTTCTCATAGTTCCCGCCCACTGCCACGGCCACCTGTCAAGCCGAACGGACCACTGCCCCCCTTACTGAGACCGCAAACGTCGTCAGGGGCTTTGACTCTCACGCCCGATTCAAGCCAGCAAGCACTGTACTCTCCAGCACCATCGTCATTATCCGCCTCCTCCCCTAATCTCCAAGCGCAACAGCAGCAGCAACATCGACATTCAGAACAAGTAGTAGCTGCGGATCGCCCATCAACGCCGTCGACATCATCGACATCATCGGGCACGGCCCCGCGCCGATCCTTTGGCGTAGTGCGCCGGTCGCTCACAGTCACCAACGTCCCCGCAGCAGGTCCTCCCCCGTCTACATCCCTCCCCCTCCCACCGAAACTAGCAGAAGAACTTAACCGCCAGCTCTCCCCCCAACACCGGCCTCTCCCCGAACTGAACGATCCATCAGCATCGGATGACCTTGGCAGACAAGGGGGATTGCAACTTATGAACCCTGATCCTCTAGCGCCAGAAGAGGAGGAACGCTTGAGAGAGCAGTTGAGACAGCTAGCGGTGTCCCAATCGAACGCAAACGCGACGTTCGTGCAGGGATCGAGTAGCGGGGGTGGACAGTATATGGCGTGGATGGCTGCGCCGCCGGTATCGTCTGCTGGGGGTGGAGGGCCGATACGGGACGCTGGGCTGATCAATATACATGCGTCAGCGGGACATGCGAGGAGGCAGTCGTATGCGGAGACGGTGTATGAGCAGCCGCCGCCTGCGTACGATGCGATTGATTTTTCGTTGCATGCGCCTGTGCATTTGCCTCGGTGAACTCGTGGATTGGACGCCCGCGCTTCGATCTTTTTGTTGTGGTTTGGCTTCTTCTTCGTTCCCCCTCAACCCTCTGGATGGGCTGGCGGCTGTTGAGCTCTGGTGGCTCGGAAAATACCATACGATACGTACACGCCAATATTCTACCTGCGCTTCCTCGTATAATCTGGGTCTTTGGAACCTTCAACCCATACCCACCCTTGCAATGTTGTCACTCTTTCACACTCAACCATGCTTCCTCGTACATCGGACCGCACTCAACTCACATCTTTGTCTATTGTCTACGATGCTTCTTCTTTTCTATCTTCTTCTACTACTACTTCTATCTTTCCCTTGTGTTTATTACTACCCACCATCTTTACACTCCTTTGTTTTGCTTCCTCTCATCAAATGTCCAATGTTCGATACTCAATCTCCGGCTGTCATACCTAACATCCATGCCTTCCTTTCACGTTCTGTGTTCATCCACCCACTCACCTACCCACCATCCCAACTTAAGCGTATCTTTTACACCGCCTAATCTGTTCCAAGCCGACTGCTTCATTTGTTCTATTCCCAACTCCCACAACCGCCTGTTTCATTGTTTCTGCCTATCTGCCTGTGTTGTTTTTTCCGCCTCCTGTCCCTCCTCGTCGTGCAAATTTAAACAAAGGGTGAAAGTACTGGTAGATAAAACCACTTTTTTGTAGCTATATTACTCTTCGAATACTTGTTTGCGGGTGCTCACGTATTACTTACCAGTGGCACGTTCGCAGGCCGATGCTGTTTTTACGGTCTTCATGTTTGTAATATCTTTCCGAATTGCATATACAATTGCTCCGTGCGAACATCGCAGAGGAGACAGAGAACAGAGTCTAAATATATACCGAACCACTCGAGATGATATGGGTCGTGCGTGGTGAAGACTCGGGAGAATACGAGTGAAGTGGAGGTGAATCTGGATTTTTGCCTTTTCAGGACAGCAGTGACACATAACAGGCTCAGGTGTCGTCACATCATTCCGAATTCCTTCTACAAACCGCCATCATCGACCGCCACAGTACGCTATCACGATCCTTTTGACTTGACCTTGGAGTTTGGAAAGAACATGGGAAGCTATCTTTACGAGCTCCCGACGACGGGGGCGATCTCATTCTCCGAGTTCTTACACGACCAGGGCGCGAGTTACATCTCTGATATATCGGACACGACGGAGGCTAGGGCGAATCTACGGGCGGCGCTGAAGGAAAGCAAACGGACAGGGGACAGCGAGAAGGACTATCTGAAACTCGTAAAGGTGCGCGTAGTGTTCGCTGAGTGCTATCTGTAGCTCAGCTATTCTTGGACAACACTCCGTGGTGTTTGTGCTCGCCCTAGTCGCGGAGATCTCTGACCTACATGTGTGTGCTTGATATTTTAAATAGATCGTGGATGACTATATTCCGAAATTGTCTGGGATCATCGCGGCTGTCAAGGCTGGAGAGCTCACGATCAAGTCTGAACCCAGTGAGTACTGCAAACAGACTCGGCGTCATAGCTATGAACCAAACTCGTAGTATTCAGCTGGCGCACGACCCTATCCTCCACACTCTTCCACACATCCCCTCGTCTGTCTGTCCCGTCCCTCGCTGCTGAGCTAGGATTCACTCTCCTCACCTATGCATTCTTACTGTCCAACCTCTCACGCGCGGTGGTCGTCACGCTTGGCCTCTACGAATTTGAGCGAGGGATATCGGATTCGGAACGCAAGGCCAAGGACGAACGGCTGGGATTTGCGGTGACATTGCTTTGTAAAGCGGCTGGAGTATATGAGTATATTGCCAAGAATGTCGTATCGGAATGGGAGGCTGCGAGGGACAGGGCAATTGCTGCGGGTATGAGCTGCCCGTATCCGCCTGACTTGAGTCGTGAGGTACTCATCGGCCTGAGCAAGTACGTCCACTTGTTGTGTGGTGTTGCCTCTCGCTCTCGTATATGACACTAACCAGTTTCATCAAAGATTGGCTCTTGGTGATGCACAGAACATCGCAGTTCGCAAGCTACTGACTCGCGCTGCATTCGATAGCGTCGTCAGTCCCGGTCCCCCTTTACCCAAATCCCACCCATCACCTGCTCTTGCAGCGAAACTCCATCTCGATTGTGTTGCATTATACTCCTCTGCGCGTGCGCTAGTGAAGACTCCAGGCGCGTCACGGCCTTCGCCATCTCATCAATCATCGTCGAAATCAAAGTTCAAACTCCCAGGAAAGAGTGGCGACTCGTCCAACAGAGACGAAACAGCCAATGACGAGGTTGTCCCTGAATTACGACGGTACCTAGCGGATGAGATAGCTGTTCATCATGCTTTGGCGCACAAGTGGCTTGGGGTGGACTATGGCGAGACGCATGAAGGGGCAGGGACGGCTGTTGGATTCCTGACGTGGTCCAAGAAGGAGTTGGAAGACTTGAAGAGCGGAGGAAGCTCGAGTGGTATAAATATAGGCTCGGACAGGGAGAAGTTGATGCGTGAGGCAAGGAAGGTCCGAGTCCAGGACGAGCTCGAGAGCGTGGGCGTATTCTTGAAGGGATATAAACGGATGAACGACTCCGTAAGTCCCTACTTGCCATGTTCATATAGTATTGTCTTATCCGATACTTACACCTTGATCATTCATAGATGGCATTTCAGCCTGTACCTCCACAAACGGACTTACAAGGACTCATACCTGCTGGACGGATGGCAGTTGCCCTGCGCCCGTACGCTCACCCGACACCGTCCTTTGGCCCAGGCTCGGTTGAGTACGCTCGAAAGAAAGCGGAAGAGTTGGAGCTATTGGGTAGGGAAGAAGATGCGGAGGAGCATGACCTTACTGCTCTATCCCCAACAGGGAGTAACAACTACAGCACCGACCGGCCATATTACTGAAGTTCCAGGGTTTTGAAGCAGCGTGGCTACTATATAATGTATGAGTATGTTCTCTGTATACTACAAGAGAGTCCGTTTGAAGGTTCGTGAGGCCAGTTGTTGCAAATCTTCACTATGATTGCAGTCGACCAATAGAGTTCGAAGACAAGTCTGTGGTCGGCCGACACTATCTCTCGGCGGTGAGACATGCTGTCCAGCGAGGACGTGCGAAGGTGAGTGCTCATCGTCACAAGACAAAGATGAATCTCAGAGACTAATTACACTGGCACTTGGTAAATTGCAGCTATAGAATCTGCGCTCTGAGCTCGTATTGAGATGCTGGCGGTAGCGTACTCAGCTGGCACGCATAACATGGACTTCCTAAGTTGTGCTCTGCCCGAGCGGCGCATCAATTGATGCGCACCTTCGTAGGCCTGTAATCACCTGCCTGTTTCGATGGCACCGATAATCAGTGACTAAGCTACCATTACTATAACCTCTCAGTCCAGAAGTCACGACTTTAAACAGCAGTCTGACCAGTAATTTCTGGTAAGTCACAGTTTCTACTCACACATTATACGAGTTCTCACTTATCCGTTCTACCGACATAGTCAGCAAGTATGAGCCTCACTAACTGCCCGAGAGGTCCTTACACGTCAATGCTACCTACAATTCGGCGCGGTGAGTCGCTCCGCTTGTAATGTCGACACTTGGGGTTCAGTACTTTCAGTCGCCGTAAAACTCTCTTGAGTTGTCACAGACGAACTCGAGAGACAGCTACTCGGCACCCATAGTGACGCAAGCTGCTGGCCATGTATACCGACTGAGCCGGCATTTGCGGTGGCTTCGTTGTGGCTAGTGGTACAGTGGGAAGTCCTTGGCAGCCTGACCGAATATAAAGGCTCCCTGCATTATGATTGAGACAGCACCCCTCTTGTGTTTTTGGAGACTTCACATTCCTCACATCCCACACGTAACCAAACAAGATGAGCGCCACGACTTCCAAAAAGATGACTTACGGTGAGTGTTTTCTGGCGGTATTTGAAGGAATATATCTAACCGCTAAGTGTGCAGTCCGTCTAGGCAACTCAGGATTAAAGGTGTCGAGGATCATTCTAGGGACCATGCAATACGGAGATAAGGATTGGCAGCAGTGGGTTATCGACGACGAAGAGGAGGCGTTCAAGCATATTAAGTTCGCGTGCGTATTTGTTCTAGTGACACCTGCAATACTTTAGACTTTCACATATAGGTACGACGCTGGTATAACTACCTTTGACACCGCCGACGTAAATGGGCCATCAGGAACATCGCAGCCTCATATTTGATCGCTAACAAAGTGTCACACAGGCATATTCTAATGGACGGTCTGAGGAAATTCTGGGTGCCGCGATTAAGAAACTCGGCCTTCCCCGGGAGGAGTTGGTTATCCTGACTAAGGTATGCTCCCTATTGTATGAACTGTGCCTCAAGAGAGCTTATAGCACTTTAGGTCTACGGCGCCATTGGACCGAAGGGCGTGAATGTCCACCAACACGGGAAAACCCCTGAAGACTATGGAATCATCAATCAGAAAGGATTGAGTCGCAAGGTGTGCCTCTTGCATCTACACACTTCACTCGTATATATATACTTACAACAATCTCACAGCATATCTTCGACGCTGTGCAGGCCAGCCTGAAACGCTTACAGCTCGAATACATCGACGTCCTTCAGTGTATGTTAGAAATCGCCTTGTCATGCGCTGAATGCTTATATTTCTCTAGGTCATCGATTTGACTATGACACTCCGATTGAAGAGACCATGCAAGCCTTGCACGACGTCGTGAAAGCTGGTTATGTCCGCTACATCGGCATGAGCTCTTGTTATGCCTACCAATGTAAGTATCTGGTCGTCCTCAAGTGTCACCACTCAACTGACGATTCCATGTCAGTCACCGCTATGCAGAGTGAGCTATTAAGTATTTCACAAGATACGAGATAGATATTAACCCCAAACCATAGACTATGCGGTCACGAACAAGCTCACCCCATTCATATCCATGCAGAACCACTACAACCTCCTTTACCGTGAGGAAGAGAGAGAGATGCTTCCGACGCTCAAGGTAACGCTCATGCTGAGGGGAATTTAATTAATTACATGCATTAATCCACTAATTTGATGCATACAGTCCTTTGGTGTTGGTGTCATTCCGTGGTCTCCCCTCGCTCGCGGTGCGCTCACTCGACCCTACGACGAGATTCAAGCAACCTCGCGCGGAAAATCTGACCTGTAAGGCCTCCCATACGCTCAAACAAACAAGATGAGACTAATCTATGATTTGTAGCTGGGCCACGCATTATCCCGGCGCGGGTGTTCCTGGCATTATCAAGCGGTGAGTAGCGGTGCATTATGACCATTTTATATCTATCTGATGCCGCTGAGTTGTTAGGGTTGAAGAGCTCGCGAAGAAGAAAGGTGTTACTATGGCGCAAGTGGCTGTCGCATGGACGCTGTCTAAAGATTCGGTGACCGCACCCATTGTTGGTACTACGAAACTTCAGAACCTTGAAGAAATCATCGGTATGTAGTACACCATTGAGCAGAATTTTTAGTTCTCAAGAAGCTCTGTTGCTAGCTGCCATTGATATCAAGCTTACCGACGAGGAGATCAAGTCGTTGGAAGAGCCTTACCAGCCGACGAAAGTTTTCGGTCATTTGTGAAGAAACTGTTGAGAGCACTTGTTTGCACCATCAGCAGTTCTCAGACAGCGCATGGTCATCGTTGTAACGCAATTAGGTGCCCGGATAGTCGCACAATTACAAGTATCACAACCGCTTTACCCTGTCCTCTCCTGTGTGCAACTACGTATGTAGAAGAATTTCGACTCCTAGTAGTGCGGGAATAGTTTTGAGGCCGCGATACATCTCGATGTCGACCGATCTCATCAATTAAGTTATACATCCCTTAACTTCAGGTCATCTTCAATACTTACAAGCTCTCCTTTGTCCATGGTATCGCAGAGCCAAGGCAGAGGAAATCAACGGCATGTGCACGGACTTGGAGAAAGCGCGTTTAAGTCGATGAGGGCCGATGCATGCGACGACTTTGTGGCGTGTGTGAGCCTGTGGCGGGACTCTCTATTTGATTATCGGCCCTATCAAGACGTTTGTCCCATCATGCAATCGGAAGTGGATATGCCCCCATGTCTGTCCTAGAGCAATCTGTTCGTTCATTAAGTAGTACTGGTCTCAAGATGCTTTGGTTAGTCTGTACGACCCCCACACGATTATCTCCGCCGACAGCCTGCTCGAGATTCAGCAGGATCACGGTGGCAGGATGATAGTACTGTCGCAACAGAGGCAACCGACATATCCTAATGTAAGGTCGTGAAGCGACACGCATGTATCTCCATGGCTTCTGCCTAAACTGCGATCATGCGGTATGCATATGATTACTCTGCATACGGTTACTACTTACGCATGCTACTCGTATGTGGTTCCTTTACAAATGCAGTCAAAGACTGATCAATCAAATTGATATGTTATTGCATACTTAAAGCTAAAATATGACATACTGGAGGATGACGTAATTACTCAGGCCTCGAGGAATTCAGCGACTGTTTTGTAGATGAACTGGTTGTCTTCTTCATTTGATCCCCCTCCAGCTGGTAGTCAAGGGTAGTCAGGCATAACAGTCGGGTAAATACGTCATATGGTTACTACAGAGAACCGGGTACTCGCCTTTGTGTCCCCACACAGATGGGATGACGACGAGCTTGGAATTAGTCAGCGATTGGAGTTCGTTCTCACTGTCTTCCGGCTGTTGTAACATTAATCGTGATTCCTATGACCATGTGCGAAAAGATTTGCTCACTGGGAAATATAGATCGGTCTTGCACGGCATAATAAGGCCCTTGGCTGTAATGCTGGACAGGACTCCTGTAAGGTCGCCTTGCAACGACGGCCCCACCGCTTTCACACGAGAGATGTCACCGAGCTGCCACGTCTTCAACAGCGTGAGCATATCGTTAGCGTCCCAGTATGTGAGGAAGCCTGCTTCCCATTCAGAACGTAGGAAATCATCCAGATCCGTGTACTTTCCGTCGTATAGATAAGACTTGTTGCGGAACCACTTGAAAGGAGTGTTAGCACGGTGTGATAGTTACCGTAAGCAAGCTTACAGTCTGGCCATATGCCCATGCACTGTAGACTCGACCGAATGCCCGGATGCCGTGTGCTGGTTTTGTAGTATAGTGCCCTCCTTGAAAGTCTTGTGAAGCGACAAGGGCAGCTTTTGGTCCTTCAAGGAAGCTGTAACTCGATCAGATGAATAGTCAACCGAGAATAGGATCAAGGCGGACCAGATGTTGTGTGGACTAGTGCGTGCAGAGCCACAGATGGGGACGAATCTTGTGAAGCTATTCAGCCTATGGTCATACCTTGCAAGTGATACTCATGTGCTTACCTCTCAACAAAGTCTGGGTATATCACAGGCCAGTGATAGGCCTTTGAGAGGACAGATCAATCGACGTCGACGTACGAGCGTGACTGCAATGCGCACCTGTTGACCGCCCATAGAAAACCCGATGACGCAGAAAATCTTCGAAACGTTCAGCTCTTTCGTCAATACAGCATATTGCGCTCGTCTGCTCATGGCTTTGTCAACTCATGCGTTAGGAGATACTGGTGATAACTTACATGTTATCCTCATAAGTAACAGTCGGAAAGTATGGCCCATTATAAGGAGTAGGCTAGTGCAAAGTCAGTATTTCAGAAACGAGCGTAACTGGGGATACCTTACTGTGTTCGAGGGCGAAGAAGACTGTAAATATATTAGGAGAGAGATGGCATGGCGTGTCTACATAGACTTACTTCGCCATTGGAGAAGAGTGCAAACGTCACAATAAAGTATTTGCTTGGCTTCAGCACCTGATTAGGTAGAGCTCCTCAGCAACAGCATTTAGTTCGTCCTGCAGTTTCGACAGTCACGTACCTTATCCTCTCCAATCAAATACAACTGACCTTGTGATGAACCCTGTAAGCATGACGTCGTATAACCAGTATTCAATAACTCACTGTCAAGTCTGCCTCCGTAACATGTCGGGAACACTATACAAGGATTCTTCGGGTCGCCGTACGTTCTGTACGCGGTGAATGCATCCGGCAATGTTCCACCAGCAAACGTAAACCGCCCATGGTGATAAATCTTGGTCTCTGGACTGAGTGAGGACATAATTGTCAGTGAGGAGCACACAGGGGCTCTATGGTGCGCATCATCATCAGCTCTCGTATTTATATGTCCCATACTTCTCACACGCTGATAGTGCTTATCACGAGGTGCGATAAGATGATCTGGGAGATTTTGAATACCCCATGACTTCTTGTGAACGAGCCTGTCGAGATTAGTCTACACTGACATAGCTGTTAAACCGTTTATACTGTCAGTCCCACAGTAATTCTGATGGCCACTCACCGTAGCTGCCTTGTATTGGCGATAACGATCGCTCAAGAAGAGTACAAGTCGTCACTTCTCATTCAGCGTATACTCATACATTGGCTATAATCGTTCTGCTAGCGACTTGAGCTTCATTCAGGTCTCGTCCGATTTAAGAAACTCTACTATTTCTTTGCGAATGAACCCGTCATCTTCTTCGTTCGAACCTCCTCCGGCTAGTGATTAAAAAGCTATTAGAACGCGATGCGTCTCTGTGAAACGAACACTTACCCGTGTGACCCCACACAGATGGGATGATCACAAGCTTAGTGTTAAGTAGGGCCTGCACCTCAATCTCGCTATCTTCGGGCTGCATTCACATACATTAGCTTTATACCAGTGCACCGACGACACGGAAGAAACTTACAGGGAAGAATAAGTCCGACTTGCATGTCAGGAGAAGGCCCTTGGTTGTGATGGTCGACAAGACGCCAGCAAGGTTTCCCTGTAGCGACTGTCCCACAGCCTTGACGATGGAGATATCACCCAGCTGCCAAGTCTTCAACAGCGTGAGCATGTCATTCGCATCCCATCGGGTGAGGTAGTCAGCCTCCCATTCAGACCGAAGGAAGTCATCCAGGTCTGTATACTTTCCGTTCGACAGATGCAATCCGTTACGGAACCACTTTCAAAATGAAAATGGGGCTGGTCAGAAAGGGTATCCCACACATTTGGCTGTACTAGAACTTACAGTTTGACCATATGCCCAGGCACTGAAGGCACGAGCAAAGGCGCGGATACCATGGGAAGGTGTCGTAGTGTAGTGTCCATCGTGGAAGTCTTTCGAGGCGGTGAGAGCTGCTTTAGGGCCTTCAAGGAAGCTGTGGATATGTCTGAGATCGGAAGGACAGACGAATCAAAAGTAGTGGTATTCGCTCACCAGATGTTATGAGGACTTGTACGCGCTGAACCACAGAGTGCGATAAATCTACCCGAAATCAGCAAGTTCCGTTCTGCCTTTAGACATGCAGCGCATACCTTTCAACATAGTCAGGGTACATGACTGGCCAGTGGTAAGCCTACCCAAATGAAATTTAACGACAACGGCCAATATGTTTCGTCACAATACTATACCTGCTGAGCACCCATGGAGAAGCCAATGACGGAGAAAATCTTCGAGATCTTCAGCTCTTTCGTAAGAACAGCATACTGGGCACGACTATCAACCGGAAGCCGTTAGTTACGACAGGGGGTTCATTCGGCAACACTCACATATTGTCTTCATAGGTGACCACAGGGAAATAGGGGCCGTTGTACGGGACAGGCTGAAGCTCTTTCAGCGTCCAGCGGGAACATAAAGACTTTGTTTACTAACCGTATTAGATGGAGAGGAAGACTGGAGATTGCGTGAGCGATCGGAATGATTTGTAGGAGAGTACTTACTTCGCCATTGGAAAAGAGCGCGAGAGTCACGATGAAATATTTGCTTGGGTTCAATGCCTAAAGAAACCAACTACTTTAGCAGCAGAACTTACGAGGGCATCCGACGGGCCAGCCGTAATGGAGTGGTTACCTTATCCTCCCCGATCATATACAGTTGACCTTCTAGACAGTGAGTATAGAATCCTAGCGGCGCTGTTGAGGAGCTTACCGTCTAGTTTACCACCGTAGCAGGTTGGGAACACTATGCAAGGATTCTTAGGATCTCCGTATGTTTTATAGGCAGTAATGGCATCGGGTAGTGTCCCTCCTGTGAGGGCAAATCGCCCATGGCGATAGTACTTGGTTGCTGAATGGAGCTCCGACATGGCTGGCCTAAAATGATGGGTAGGAGAGGTTAGGCGAGTTGAACGCTTGGAGAACACAATATATCGTAGGCCACCTATATATAGGATCGTTCTCACACCTCGATCCCACATCATGAGGTGCTCAGGAGGTTGTCTGATGCATATTGGTGACTCGGTATCATGATCTATCGTGACTAAGACATGACTAAGTGATTACAGATGAATGCGAATAATTCTTACCTGAAGGAGACGATGAAGAAGGTTTGAGTTTCTCTGAGTAGCAAAATTGAACGTATGAGACAAGATAATGCTCGATACTCACCGCGCACGGATCTGCTTCAGGCGGGCTGTATGGTGTCCAAGACACACAGCTATCCATTTCTGAAGCTCAGAGCAGATAATATACCGATCAAAGCTCTCAAATTACAGTCGACGCCTGCGCATACGAAGAAACCCAACTTGAACTTAGAACTTGCCCGGGTCAGGATTGGAAGCTTAAAGCCAAGCGCCCGTGATGCGTGCAGGCGTCTGCACCTCAAGAGCGCTTCCGGGTATAGCCGTAGAACTGTAACAGTTTTTCTCACAATCCTGAATCAGGCAAGTGCGTCTTTGCCCCCTCATCGACACCGACCGCCACCGCAAGAATGGGCTGTACGTCGTCCTGCTCGCCGATTTCTGCAATGTCGACCTCGTTATTGACATCTTTGTCCAGCCAACAAACCTCGTGGATTGCAAGCAGCGCGTAAGCTTCGCACCGACCGCCGTTCCAACCGCTGGGTGAGTCTCCTTCACTCGTATCCAAGAGCAAGGTCTCTGATTAGAGCATTCTTTGAACCCCCCGTTGTCATAAAATTGTAGGCGGACAAATCATACAAGAAGCGTGCTCTCGGCAACTTCTACAAAACCTCCCCCACTGGAGGTTCCTCACACGCAAAGGGAATCGTTCTTGAGAAGGTTGGCGTTGAGGCCAAGCAGCCCAACTCCGCTATCCGCAAGTGTGTGCGTGTTCAGCTCATCAAGAACGGAAAGAAGGTCACTGCTTTCGTTCCCGTAAGTGAATCCCCCAACTTGCCCTACTGGCCCTCGACCGTGCGATAGCGACAATTACTTGTGCGCTTGCGTTCGGTCCAGAGCTGGTCGGGCTCATCTCGATATATGAAAGTGCTAATCACATCTCGACATAGAACGATGGTTGCTTGAACTTCGTCGATGAGAACGACGAAGTCCTTATCTCCGGTTTCGGTCGCCGTGGTAAGGCCAAGGGTGATATTCCCGGTGTCCGTTTCAAGGTTGTGAAGGTCTCGGGTGTCGGTTTGCTTGCTCTGTGGAAGGAGAAGAAGGTGCGTCTCCACTATCCCCTAAGTCGTGCTTTCCGCTGATTTATACTCTCATCCTCGTAGGAGAAGCCCCGATCATAAGCAATGAAATTTCGTCGCTTTCTCTTCCCTACCTTGCATTGCACGACGCTCTTTGTTGTGGTCTACCCATGTGATGATATGCTTGTACCGCCATGCCCTACCGTTCTGAATACACACGCATAAGCCCAATGTGCAAAATGAGCAGTGTATGCTCGCTCTTCGTGTATATTATCGCCGTCGCAAGTGTGCTGAACTGTATCAATTGCAGTTGATCTTGCTCGAATGGCTCTTGTCAGTGTGGTATTCCCTCGCCCAGCTCACAGGATCAATCAAATCAAAGTGCTATACTTACATTACATGGAACATGTGTCGTATCGGTAAAGAACCTGGTTGGATTCTCTTACTTGCACTATGTGTGCGCAGCACCTCGAACCTTTGGGTAAGAATTATCCTCCGACATGTAGTACGCGAGGTTGTGGCGACGACTAGTGGCGATCTTTACATGCGAAAGATCCACACCATCCGGTCTCAGAGTCAAGACGTAGGTAATCTCTAGCTCTTACTATGAGTGTAAGACTATATAACACGGTGTCTCTCCTGGCTTGCATCGCGTCTGACAGCCACGTAACGCAGTCTACTTATGAGAGATTAGTAGGCATTTCAGGAGTCATCAGGTACGAACGCCGTCTGCTTGTCATAACTACACACCGTGAATATTCGGGTAATGATTAAGAACAGAGATTTACGCAACACTGGGCTCTGATAGTAGTTACTATGTACAGAGTTCTACTTGGGCGGATCGTATTCCAACTGGATAGCGATTTCCTCTCTATTCTTGCCTAGGGCACCGAACTCCTTTTCTACCAGCGCCGTGAATAATCCACGTTGGAAAGGAGGGCCATTGAACAGATAGACGATACAAAACATCGCCTTCACACTGCGAAGCGCGGGGAACTGGTCCTTACTCGAAAGCAGCTTGGCGAGACCCGCGAGTCCGGGCAATTCGGGATTGGCCTCGTCGATGATTATGCCCTCCACATCCACGTCCAAAACTATGGATGTCAATGCTTTGGAGGTGATGGACGATAAGGCGGAGGCGGCGTAGTTGGGCACGGTCAACGCGAGAAGGCGGAAGGTAAGCGTTTCGATGTTGGTGCACGGGGACAAATCGGGAAACACGTAGTGGAATCTGCTATAGTCACCCTTGAAATGGAAAGGAGACGTATGACTTATCAGCGTGGTGAGTTCGCTGGCTGCAGCACTATGGTCACGCACCTGTTCTGCACTCCGCGTCAACCCCTCCGGACTCAGGGAGAGTGTTCGAAGGTTAGAAGCGGCCAGTTCCAGGACATTACACCTCAAGCGACTTGCTAAAGGCCGAATATAATGATAGGCATACTCCAGCGACAGGCAAATACCGCTTTCCTGTGCTGTCCGGAGCCATGCAAGAATGGTATTCGGCAAGCAGCCAGAAGCGACAGTGCAGTGGTAATTACTGTGTAGTATGGACACTTGTTGAAGTGAGAAAGGGACAGGGCATTCGCATGTTCTTGACGATGTAAGCTGGGTACTCCCGATGCGCAGCACTCTCAGAGAGGAGAACCGGGAGATAAACTGGATTGCGTCGGCAGGATGAGTGAACGGAAGAAGCTCGCAATGTACCCGCGTAAGTTGTTTCGCACAAAGCTCTAAGAAGGCCAAGAATTCGGGCACTTGCAGCCAGCTTAAGAAACCACGCGGCCCGTGCCAGTCGATTAACAAGATCCTGGGGAACGTCCATACTTGCCCATCGAACGGCGTTGCTTGCTTCTCCGCCCCGGCAGCCGCTGAGACGTAGAAAGGCAGGATTCGTTTGTACGTCGGCCGATTTACTTCCACCACGCGATGAATGAGTTGCTGGGCACTACGCCTCCACTGACCGCGGGCAACGAGGGCGAAGGACCTAAGATCGGCCTTATATTCATCTTCTGATTCGCAATCAAGCTGCTGGATAATGCTGTGGATAATATCGTCTGGGAATCGTGGTAAGGCCTTTATATGTATAGAGCGTTCAATCAGCATGTAGTCATCGAACCTGAGTTACATGAGCACTGGCACATACCGGAGCGGCGCTGTCTACGACGTTTGAATTCTCTCTAAGCAAACTCATTGGGGAAGTCCCATGAGCTTGGAAATGGTGGTAGGTAGCGAGTAGCGTCGAGAGTGAGATAATGAGCGACAAGGGAATTCGACTCGGAATAAGGTCGCCAACCTTTTATACTACAGCGGCCGCAGGAGAGGGCCACGTGACATCAGGGAAAAGGCCAGACACGTGTACTTGGTATACGACGTTATGACCAGGCCACAAACAACGCGGTATTCGGGTCATGGCCACCACATCAGATACGTTGTCATGGCCGTGTGCAAAATAGCGTAATCAGCGCAGAATCCGATATTCCCAGCTTGAATGCAATTGCGGGCTTACTAGTAGAATGGCCCAATATCGTAGATACCGCCAACGCGGCCTTCGGGGCGACTTTTGATTGTATTTGAAGATAGACCTGTGTTTCATTTCCTGTCGTCCGGATGCCACGTCACTCGATGTTCGTGGGGTAAGCAGTGATGATATCATTCGTCCATAGTCGACATCCAATTGGACTTTTCATCGTTGGCATCATGCTAAAGTCTCTGCGATTCGCATGCTATGGCGATAACTGTATATGGTTCGCCAGTGCTATGACCTTGGATGAAGGTACTCCGGCTGTACTTGGAGTCAAACAGCCCAGGAAATCATGACTTAGGTCCAGGATATTTAATGTGTGGAGTGTCTATTTATCATGTTGCACACAATTCATGAGATGTAAAAATGGCACTCTTACCTAAGAACGACGAAATTTGGATGCAGTGTGTCGGCGTTCAAGTTGACTATGCACACTGACAGGCGCGCGAGCCGGTCAGAATTTACGCTTGTTTGCACATCAAACTGCCGGCATGCAACGATAACATATCCCGGGTCGAACGTTCAACGTCGAGGCCTTGAGGACTGGGTGCGGATTGGCGAACGTAGAGCCAGATTTAGTTTGAAACATAATATAATACAAACATAAATTCTCCTGCTAGTAACAGGCGATACAACTAGCATTCTACTTGCTCTGCCAGCACAATAGCGATATGCAGTTAAACCTTGAGTCAAGCGATATGAGGATGACTATTATGTTAGGCATTCATGTCAGAGTCATCGTCCTCGTTCTCACCCTCGTCCTCATCTTCGTCCTCGTCCTCGTCCACATACACATCATCGTCCTCGTCATCATCCTCATCTTCGTCCATAACCACAACCATATCCTCATTCTCGTCTTCGTCTTCATCCTGGCCTCTACGCACAGGCTGTCAACGAGGCAGCTCCTGCTGAAACTCCGACTTCACCTCGACTTCCTTCCTCGCCCGTACCAAGTCATCGAATTCCCTTGATAGCAGCCCTCTAATGATGTCCTGTCTAGCAGCAAACGTCTGATCCTCAGCGCAAATCCAGATCGAGAAGTTGAGATTACGAAGAGCAGGGAAGAGATCTGCGCGGGAAAACAAGTTGCCAAGGCCGTCTAAACCCGGGAAGAAGGCTTGTCCAATAATATCTGTATTCTCCACATCCGCCATGAACTCGATGGAGGTCAAGACTTTGGAGGTCACGGAGGATAAAGTGAAGCGGGCGTAGTCTGGAATATACAAAGCGTAGTTGTGGAAGGAGAGCTCTTCGAGTTGGGTACACTGTGACAGCTCCGGGAATGCAGCGCCTTCATAATTAGGACCATTGTCAACGTCGAACTGTAGAAGAAAAAGCGCACGGTTTCTTAGTATTTGCGACTTATAAGAGAGACGCAAAAGGCTACGTACCGGATCCATATCATCATCATGTAAACTTCGTTCATCTACTTCGAGTACAAGGTTATGGATATTGCCAGCAACGAAGTCTAGGGAGTTGCACAACGAGTCCTTGGACTTGGAAAATGTAAAGGCGTAGTGAAGTGACACGCGGGTGTTGTTGTCTGCTGCGTCGCGTAGCCATTTCGCGAAGTCTCTGATCAGGCACTGGCCAGTGGGGGCGCAGCAGTCATTCCACTGCGTCAGGCTCACTTGCCGGAGCGAGCGCGGGACAAGTCGCTCGCATGGTTGCAAGCCTGAGTAGGGTGGCAATGCCTTGTCGCGGCTGTCCGAGAGAGAAACTGCCTTAAGGGATGGAAAACGACAAATGACCTGGAGAGCATCGTCCAGCCGAGTGAACTGGTGAAATTCTATGTCGACCTCCGCGATACTTTCTCCGCATCGATCCACAAAGATACGGAATTCGGGTACTTGCAACCAGCTCGAGACACCAGCAGGCGGGGCAGTGAAAAATCTCACTATCCTGGGGAATCTCCATATCTCTCCATCGAATGGTGTTCCGCGCTCGTGCGAGCAGTACTTGGATAAGACGGTCTTGTAAGTTTTCACGTCGACCACGATTAGTCGATGGATGAGCTGCTGAGCATGAAACCTCCAACCACGAGCGACAAGAGCGCAAGATGCCAATTGCTCCTTGCATGATGGAGAGAAATTATCTGCGAACTGGTGCATGATCTCGTAGATGATATCAGCGGGCAGGTTGGCCACCTGCAGCAAAGTCTTCAACACACAGCAAAACTATGACGAATAACGACAGCGTACCTGACTATGGGTGTGCGCATGCGCGACGACAAGGTCTGTATCTTCTTCGAGGTTCATCGAGGCGTCCTGAACCACAGTGATGACGAGGTTGGTGGTGGGTGAGGTTGAAGATGAAGGTAAGAGGCCAAAAGGATGAACACCCATTTTTATCTCCCGGTAGCCGAAGGAGTCTGCACGTGGCATCAAAACCTGCACGATATTATTCCCAGGCCATAGAAAGACTACGGTCAGGCCAAAGCTACATACCAATGAATGAGTCGGCACGATCGATGCCTTTGGAGGTAGCTGTGCATAGTATAGTATGCTCATGCTGGATTTCCCGATGTCGTCGATGTGTACTTTGAAGGGGCGGAACATGATCTCTTCACGACATCATTCCAGTCACGATGCATGTCCTGGAAGATTGCGTTGTCTTCAAGGCCATGTTTGTGGTGAAAAGTATTCATCGCTGACAGCTGAGATCTGTGGTACATTTACTTGGATCTGCTACGGCCAGGGTATAAGCTCATACCCGAACCGTTTATTGATGCTTTTATACAAATGAGAGGGATGCCCAGTACAAATAACAGGTACCAACGAACCTAAAGTGGAGTACTAGCTCCTTGACACCTTGCAGGACCCCGCGATGCCCCTTTAGTCGGTCAATGCATCAATTTCCATGGCATGCTTGTCTGCTCATGCAAGCTTTCTAATACGGTAGCGTCCTTGCTAGAGCCCGTCAATGGATATGGTAAAGCCTGTATCTTCTGCTTTTCTATCTAGTAAGCCAGACTGATGCCCCCGGTTCACCTGTATGCTGGTGACGAGACTTGTAAGTACAAACAACGGAGCGATGTCCTCTCTTGTCAACTGTACAAATGAGATATCAGGATCACATACACGTAGCGGAGGTACCAGAGCGGTGAGTCCCGGTCTTCAATCCATCATGGCCGTGGAGTACCCGAGAGACTTTGCACAAGCGATCGGTACCAGAGTGTCTTGTGTGCTTGTTGGCCCAACAGACAAGGAAGCATCAGTCGACCATCGACGACTCGCATGCTGCATATCAGCCACTGGCACATAGGGGATGACTGCAGAATTTAGTGAGTCAAGTATCGTACTACAAAGCACTCCGATTGTAGAATAGTATGTGATCGAGATTTTTTCTTGCCTGGGATTTAACAGGATTTAACTATGCTTTTGTGCTTTCATCCCGCTCGGGCTGTCTATTGTCAATCAAGTTCCACCGGTACTTCTCCCCGTACGCGTCCAAGAAGGGATATACTTGAGGAGGCCTATTGTTCTATACGTCTTGTATCGGGCTTGCCTGGATGGCTTGGGGCTTGCAGCGGTTCTCCGAGGGTGCAGCTAGTAGTAGTATGATGGGAATGGTCGTGCCAGGCCGGTAAGTCGGTGCCTCGCGTTCAAAATTCAGAAAGAATAAAGTCATCGCAGTCGTAGTGGCCAGTGTGACGTATAATGATACGGTTGAGTACATCCGTGGTTGTGTCAAGAATGCATGCTCTCTGCGGTTGCCATAAACTCGGGGTAGCGACTTTCAAGTTAACGTGGCAGTGACGCTGAACTCGAGCTCCTTGCCAGTAGTTTCAAGTTGCTCGAGCGCTAGTGAGGCCCGGCTTTGCACTCAGACTAGGACGTACCGTTCATAAACTACAACGTTCAATAAGTAGTACACTCTGTGTTCTAGGGGATATAAATTGGTGCGCAGTTCTACTCTTAACGACAAACTTGGTTGTAGCATCAGAAATTGTGATGAACATCTACTATTCTATCATCGCAAGTACTAGTGTACGTCCAAGTACGAGGCTCATCCTCCCAAATGCTGTATACAGATACCCGGAGATAATGCCATCCCATGTGAAAACGGGTACTACACATCCCAGCCTGTATCTTGTGCATAAGATAGCGTCCCAGCAGTGCTTTGCTCGCTTCTACGCCAAAGCCTCTCATGACGGAGAAACCAAGCAGTTGAAGGGATGGGAATCTGTCCTTCTGGCGCAGAATGTTGAAGAGGCCTTCAAAGTCAAAGATACTCAGGTCGGCCGTTTCGTCCGTCGTGACCGATATACGAAGAACGACTGACTCCAACGTTCCAGAAGTTGCAGATGAGAGGATGGGGACGATGTGAGTCGCAGGGACGTCGTCTTCAGCGCCGCCAAGCCAGAGGAGCCTGAGCTTAGAGTTGTTTGAGAGGTCAAATATGGTAGCCTCCTTGTCATCTAAAAAATCGCGGGATGAGCGAACGGAGGAGGCGATCAGAGTATAGTAATAGCATACCAAGCTCTGGAGCACTAGGTCCAAGGTCTAGGCTGGTCAACTTCGACCCAAGCAGACGAATTGCAGTAGCGGAAGACTTGCTATATAATCCTTGAGTGTGGAAAGGGAATGCGAGTGTCAGGGAGAAATCGTCGTCGGGGATGTTGGTCACCCATCTGGCAAGAGACAGTAAATCACAACTCTCGTGGAAGCCACCGTCCGGTCGTAATACCACGTTCATCTGGCGCAAACACGGAGGGACCGATGTAGAGACATGGCCGGTTTCGAGGGGTTGAGCTTCCACTTCTTGCAGGGCATCATTCCACCAACAGTGGTCAAGTTCGACGCTCTCCACCAACGGGAATTGCGAGAGGAACGTAGAGATATATCTAAACCGCGGAAAAGTGCAGCTCGACATGATGACAGTGCGTGTGCCTTGACCACAATGCTTCGCGAACCGCCGTATCGCTTGCGACTGGAACCACAGATCCTCCTCTTGCACGCCGCGGATATAGAGCACCTTCGGATACCGACATACGGCCTTCGCGCACTGCTGTCCATCTTCGTGCGCGTGGTCCAGGTAGGGGAGCAGCCTACTCTCGGTGCAGAATTTGTCGAGCTGCACGAGACTATGTAAAGCCCGCTGAGCGCCGTGCACCCATTTGCGGCCTACAATAGCGCAAGCGAGCAGCTGCTTGTACTTCTTGCGATTATTTTGGCCAGCGACAGGACGATCAAGTTGCTCGATGATGAGGTCGATGATATCTGAGGGGCATCTGTTTATTCCGGTCTAGCGAGGACTTTGTTAGCGGGTCTCAGACGGAAATTGTAGTAACGGTCCACAACGTACCTGTTGAACCACAGATGCGGCACGAGTCGTTATAGAACTCACAGTCAGTTAATGCGAAAGGAAAGTAGAGATGCGGAGAGTCGATACTGATAGCGCACCGCGTCCGACTTTTGTACCGAACGAATACCTATGGCCAACGGGCCATGAGTTGCGAGTCTTGAGTCCAACCGTTAAAGACATCGACGAGGCCAAGATCGGCTGTCGATAGCACAAGGCTCTGATACGGGCCTTCTAGCCAGGCCATTCAGGTCAAAAGCGACGTTTCGACTGGCCTTATGCACAACAACCAAGTTCAAGTAGTCAAGCTGACCATTGCCGCTAACAACTATGGAGAACTCTGTCAGCAGCTGTAAACGGAGGAGATTCACGAGTACGTACTCTGCGTAGAGCGTGAGCATATAATTGTTTGAGACCATCTCAGTTCCTAAATATCGGTTCGAAATCAGTTTGTCGACGGGAGATGCCCACCTTGATTAGCACACTCGCGGATTCTTTCACACCGAAGACATGAACGTTCGCAACCCTCTACATTGCCACCAAGCAGATCTCCCAAATACAACTTCTACGACAATTACAATGCTACTCGAGCGCTCACCAACAGCTCGCACCGCCATTCATCAACCCAAAAGGGGAGAAAAGCGGATACAGGACCGAAGGGAGGCATGCATCAAGAACAAAGGAAAAGACGAAAGGTCGTACGAGGGAAGGTACTACGAAGGCGGAGTCGTGTGGGGAGGGATATGCGCGTTCCTAGTGGGATATGGAAGATAATCAAAAGGAAACCGAGACCTAGATGAAGACCGAACGTGGTATCGAAGAATGCAGAAAAGACGACCTGAACCCCAGACAATAAATTAAGGTGAAGAACGGACGGAATGTTTTAGAATGGGCCGATGGTGATCAAGGGCGGTTGTATTGAGCCCAAGTCCCACGTGCTCAGATCGACGTCGAGCGACGGTGAGAAATCGACGGCGTTGAGGTTAACATCCAGTGTCTTCATGTCTGGGTGGACATCGGGGAGCATGTCCAAAAGTCTCTGCATCTCCTGTTCGCCCTCCCAATCCAAAGTCGACGGCGTCAACGCTTGCGATTTAGGGGAGGATTCTTCGTCGCTGGTAGTATTGATAGGCAGAGGCGCGGACGAGAGTAGCGGTGAAGGCGCGAGGATCTCGCGGAGGAGGTTCTCCATCGCACTCTCATCGACGGGGGAAGCTGCCGACGAAGTTTCGCTGAAGCTGAGTTGGGGGGTCGATGGGGAAGGGGAAGGGCTGAGCTCGAGTTCAAGTTGATTCGTTGCGAATCCACCCGCTGCAGGGACACCGAAGATAAAAGAGGGGCATCGGTGGTCGCCACCCGTGCTAGGTGGCGAGTGGAATCGAACTCGTCAAACTCGTTCCCATGTGAGCTCGAGTGTGAGGGGGCCGGTGAGGGCGGGAATATAGGTTGTGTTGGCGGGGCGGTTAGGGGGAGGGATGCCGGGCACGATGAGGCAGTTACTGATGGTGGATGGGGGACGGCGAGGGGAAGACCAGAAGCTGCTAGAGCCTTGATCACTGCGTCCCAACCTTGCTCAAGGGTCTTGATTCGCTCTCTGAGTTCCTGGTTCTCTTTCTCTCGGGCAATATCGACTGATCGTTGTGAGTGTTCCTGAACAGCAAGAATACCGCTGCCAGCCCTTAGTTGTCGGTTCTCCTCCTCGAGTTCGGCTACGCGACGCTCAAGGTAAGAAAACTGGGCTTTCCTCCGATCTCTGGAGTTCTGGGCGGCGATACGGTTGCGGTGTGCGCGGGCCTCCTTGCGTTCTTCAGGAGTGACTTCTGAACGTGAACGCTTGCGTGGTGGGTAGTCTGCGGTAGACGTGGAGGCGGCGGGCGACGGTGCTGATTCGGGTGTTCCGGGGAATTGCTCGACGGCGAAAGCGTCGTCTGCTGATCGTTTCGTGGTGGACATGGCTTGAGAGACAACGTTGAGAGTACGTGGAAGAGAGTGGCAAGAATTGAGCTGGTCTTGTATGGGATGAAGTAAACTGCGGTCGTACGTGGAGGCAGGAGGAAAGAATGATAACTCGCAACTTTCGCTGCGGCCACGTATTTGACACGTCTGCTCTCGGACTTTGCCGAACACCGCCCTCCTCCCCTCTTGACGCTCTCAGGCTCCTTTGTTACTGCCCCCGACATGCAGGCTGAGATTTTCATAATTTCACCGATAGTTCTACAGGAGCTCACAACAACAGAAGGTTCTGGTATGTCATTTGCATTCGCGGCCGCGGTCGCAATGGCCAGTAATTAATCAAGCGCTCGTTGCGCAGAAAGAGGCAGCGAACCACCCACAGTCCATTATCAGCCTGCGCACATACATGATCACAAGGACGACGACACCCGCAGTTTATTGCGAAAACAGACCCGCCCTCCCCGGAGACAGTATATCTAGGTCCTCCTGATCTATTCCTCCATCTTATCTCCGTCCCCACGGTCAAATGCTGCTCCCTCCTGCCACAGCTCACTCCATCGCGGGTACACCCGCTTGTACAACGCCATGCACACCGTGTCCATCTGGGAAATCTGCCCGTCAAAGTGGGCCTTGAAATACCCGTGGGTACCCAGGGATTCCCGGATGTGCCCAGTACGCCCGAGCTTCGTGTGAAGCTGTATCGGCTTGTAGTAGTTGACATCATCTGCATGCAACCTCGGTCAGTCATCGTGGGTTCAAAACAAAAATAACCGTGTAAGATGCTCACCGCGGTTGAAGAACATGTATCGCACGGTCGCGGTCTTCCTGTGCACCTTGAAGGGATGTCCGCTCAGGACAATGCGCTTCGCGATAATGCGGGTGGTGTCTGTGTTCAGGAAACTACCCATAGCGACTAGCTCGGGAGCTTTTACCATGAAAAAAGTGAAAAAAAAACCCCTTAGTACATAATATTCCTCAACATATAGTTACTCCGAAATACCTTGAGGGTCGGCGGTTTCTCTGAGCAGAACACACGGTTGTGAGCCGAAGATGATGGGACCGTATGTGGTCGCGACACTCGTGACACCGTGCCTGAGGTACCGCTCGAACTTGTGAACATTGTTTGCCCCTTTCCCACCGCCCCGAGTATGTTGGCTATAGATAGGGTTGATTTTGAGCCTCCGAGGCCCGACACAAAGAATTAACGGATCCTGTATCTCTATGAGTTTTCTTCTGATGAAGTTTAAACTGATATTGCGTACCTTTGAACGCACAGACCCGTCGTACTCTGTATTCCGCTGCACAGTAAAGTTCAAGACTGACTTCTTGTGCTCGTGTTGTAGAAGTCCGAACATAATGAACGGATGGTGAGGAGCTCGTGAGATCTCTTCTGGCACATCTTTCAAGTAGACTGTCACCCGAGTTCCAGGCTATTACAAGCAACGACGATGAGCGAAGTATTTACGAGGATGTAGACGTTCAATACGCACAGCTACTGCGGCACTATCATCTTCAGCACGACGCCTGACAGCCCGTTCCGTACGCTTAAAATCTTCGAACTGGAAGATTCGCGCGTAATCCCTTGGGAGATTTTCGTACGGATCCCAGGGACTCGTCCGGAACGATCGCAGACCGCGGTACCGCTGGAAGCGTGTTCGTGCGGGGACATCCATGGGCGTGTCGATCTCGTCAGGGAACTGAAGGTCGTCTTCCTCTTCTCTTTTTCGGTCCCGCCATGTCTGCAGCCTGTACAATTCGTTGATTAGTAAGCGTGAGTTGCAGCGATATCGCAGTATGATACACGTACTGTTCCTCTTCCTCCTCTGCATCGAGATCTTCAAAGGCAACTGTTCTTCGTCCATCAGTCTCCATTTCCGTATCGTCATCGTCTTGTTCAACCAAGTCCTCCATCTCCTCCTCCTCCTCCATCCCGGCTTCTCCGTCTTCGTGAACGCCGTCACCATCCTCACCCTCGTCCTCACTCTCGTCCACTATCCAAGCCGCCTGGTATTCGCTCGTACCCTTCGGCACTCTCCTCACAGCCTTCGGGGTAGTACCAATCTTCGCATCAGGGATGTCTCCGCCAAACGCAGACCCGTTCGAATGCCCATTCATCTCCTCTTCCGTAGGCCATGTCTGTTCGTTTGCCATATCGTCCGGATCGTTACTTGACACGAGAGAATCGGCATCGTCAATGGTAGGCTCAGCCAAAAGCGAGGACTCGACAGCCATCGCATTTTCTGTCCCTGATTTTGCGCGTCGAGGAAGGGCAGCAGAGATTATCTAAAACAAAAGTCAGACGTTAACATCGTCAATTCAATATACGTAACATACCTTGGAAATCTGATAGTCCCCATAGTTCGGTAAATGTACGAGACGGTTGGCGGAAAGTGCAGTGCCTCGAACAACACCCGTAACAGCCAGTGTGCCTTCAGACCACTCCAAATTCTCTGCAAGGAGATACGATCTCCCATCCCTCCATTTCGCCTCCTCCGGCTTTCCCTCACAAAGACTGCGTAATGCGTTCAGCTTCTCCGAACTCGTGTGCAGATCGTATACGCGACTCTGGCTGGGGACGAAGTATTGGATGAAGGAGAGCAGAGATTTGAGGATACCAGACTTCGCCTTGGGATCCATGGGTGAGGGCGAAGCGACAACTGTGAGAACTTCCGGTAGGCCTTGTGCTTGTAACGCTCGTAGGAGGGTATCACCCCATGTATCGACCTCGATTTCCGATGAAAGGGCGAACACAACATAATCGGCAACTTTGCATGCGTCCAAAGCTGCGTATAGTTTCCTATACGGTAGAGAGATGAACTGGAGGGATGTTTTGAAGCGTTCTGCTCTACGAGGCGACCATACGAGTACCGGTCAATCAATGCATGTCTCTAGCAGGGCGAATGCCTACGCACCTTAATCGCCAAACCCCACTCTCAGGACAGTCATTCGTCTGTGCGTCGAGGGATTCCGCAAAAGAAGTTGCGACACTGCGTGCATCAACATCCGGGGTCAAAGGTACGATAGCCACTATCCGAGGAGCACCGTCCGCGCCGTTGAAGATGCGAGTCGCCGAAACGAGGGCTTGACGCTTTTGTGCTTGAACTTGTCTCGCCTGGTTCTTCCTGTTCAGTCTGTTTTGTGCAGCGAGGGCTGAAGCGGGAGATGATTTTATGGGTTGACGATTGAGTTTTCCTGTGATCAGACATTGGGTAAGCCACAGTCTGAGCATCGAGATAGGCAGCGGAAGCCCAATCTGCGCAGAAGAGACTTTATATAATACGCACCTTTCGCAGCCTCCTTCAAAGACCCTTTGGTGGCATGTTTCGACTTGAAGCCTTTATTTTTCTATATAGACCAGGATGAGAATCGGCGAGCACCCGAAGAAGGACCTTTCTTACTTGCTTGAGCGTAGGCCTATGGTGGTGCGTTGCTTGCATTGCAATATTAAGACCCAATTAAATTTTCGTATTAGATCTTCTTGAAGAATACAAGCATGAGTCTGGTCAACGGTGTCGAAGTACACTTCTAACCAGCAGTACTGCAGATCGAGAGATATGCATATCCAAGCGCCCATAGAAATTTCAGGATCTAGATTAGATCAAATACCCACGTGGCCAGCGAGCCCATTGCCGCGGCGTCGAAATGCGTAAGGTCTTTCAACTGGAACCACTCTGTTCTCCAGACCGACTCAAGACCAACTGATCGTTTCTCGCTTTTGTATCATCAGAGGCCGTCTTGAACTCTACCTACAACGTCCTTCCATCGAGTACAAACAGTTTCCATCGAGTAAACGAATCGTTAGCTCCCAAAGCTGCCACACGCCCCAAACCATCGCATTCATCTCTGCTCAGCCGAAGTCCTTGTATCATGTCCGTTGCCACTCAATTCGGCCCACCATTTGACGACGAAGACGCGGACCTCGTCATTCGCTCCAGCGACAAAGTCGAGTTCCGCGTCTTTAAACTCTTCCTCCGAAAGGGCTCTTCCGTCTTTGAGGGTATGTTCACACTCCCACCTTACGACACAGAGAGCGCCGTGCCCGCAGTCGACGTATCCGAAAATGGCCAGGTCATGGCACAGCTCCTCCGGCTGTGCTACCCACTCCTCGACCCCCTTGTGACATCGCTCGACGAGGCCAGAATCCTGCTCACCGCATGCCAAAAGTATGAGATGGAGATACCCGCTGTTAGGTTAGTGGGTATCATATCTCGAACCCTTTTGGCAACGCACCCGTTCCAAGTCTATGTCCTTGCATGCGGAGCTCGTGCCACAGAGGAAGCACGGGTTGCAGCGTTCAGCTGCCTTTCTATACCACTTGCCGACATCATTCACATGGATACCCCTGATGCACGGGATGTATCGATGATGGCATACAGAAATCTTTTACGATACCACGATACGTGCCGCGAGGCTACAGTCGCAGTGTTATCCCAACGATCTGGAGTCTATAGAAGCTTTCCCTGGCTGGGGGCACAAGTGTCGGACACGTACTGTTGGGCGCATGGGTGCGGCTCGACAACTAATTATATTGATGTTCTACTCGCGAATCAAGCCTGGAAGAGATTTGCTCCTTGGTTCTGCGAGCTTATAGATTCAATCATCGCTCATCTCCAACACAAGGCTGCCCCCATGTCTCCGAAGTTATTCGAATTCATCGATCCTCCAAAACACAAGATGTGTGACGCTTGCAAAAGCGGATATGCCATCAGTCTTTACCGCTTCTTCAGCCTCTTAGACGAAGAGCTAAAGCGACGTGTCAAAGCCGTAAGTACACGCACTCGTCGACCGTACAGAGGTACTGAATCGCTTCTTCTAGGTTGAATTCAACGTGATCTTCTGATATCACGGTGAATGTTCGCTGGAGGAAAGTATATTATTGGTAGGTTTCACGCGATTTTATCAAACAATTCGCTCGCAAGGGCGGCGACTCTCAGCGTACATGACCCGAGGGGGCAGTTTTGTTCTTAGGCTGGGAATGTATCGTCGATCTATCTGGGAAAGACAACTTGAATACTGAATCGTAAGAATGTAATTCTATTCTTTTTGATATCGCTTCATCGGGCCACAACCTCGCATTCGGAGATGACTATACCGTTGTTGATTCTACTGCAACAAGAATTCAAAGTTGGTATGCCACACAACACCCAAGGCCCTTCCGCGATAGAGTGACGGATCGTAGCTACTGGAGCTTGGAAGGTATGCAGCATCCTACACTGTCCGTGGAGATAGAAGTTTATCTAAAGTTTTTCTCTCCGTAGCAGGGCATCCCTAGCTGTGCATCCTCCATGGCTAATAAGCGCTTCACGTACGATACACGGATGTTAACCTCCCGTGACTTCGTACCTTGAACTCAAAATCGCAAATGCAGCGCTGATGAAATTGCTGTAAGTCAGTTGACTGAATCTGAAGGCAACTGAGCCTCTTTAGTGGAATCAGCCTGCCAAAACAGTCATCATTTACGGCCTCGCGCTCCTTCGAGGTAGGCTGATTGCTTCTAAAGTCCCGGTAAACTCTTATTGACTTCTCCGGCACGAGTAGAGAACTGACAAAACGCTATTCGATGGTCATCTAGTAAGTCATGAGCGTCGCTCAGTAGAGCTGGGCGTGAACCTTGAGCTTCGTAATAACAGCGACATGGTTTCTAGAGCGGCCTGAAATATCGAATTCTGTGCCAGCATCATGCTCGTGACTACGTGCTATCAAGCTTTATGGTTTTCCGGTTCCTTGCGTTTTCCTGCGTCTGCAGTGCTCCCGGCTGCTCTATATAACCCTCTTATACGTCGGGACCTTCCACACCTCACGACAGTTGGCATACAGGCAGTTATATCCCTCTCTACTTATTCACTCACTCTTAATACTTATCCATGCCTGCCAATCCGCAGAAATTTGCGTCATCGTTCGACGACGAAGATGCAGACATTGTCGTTCTCTCAAGCGACAAAATCGAGTTCCGCGTCTTCAAGTTTCTCCTCCGGAAGGCTTCTCCTGTCTGGGCGAGCATGCTCACCTTGCCCCAGCCGCCCCGTGATGAGGACACCATACCCATCATGAAGCTAAGCGAGGATAGTCGCACCATCGCTCAGCTTCTCCGACTGTGCTATCCGGTCCCAGACCCAGCCATTCCTTCCTTCGACGAAGCTCGTACGTTATTTGTCACATGCCAGAAGTATGACATGCAGGTGCCAAGCGAGAGGCTACTGCAAATCGTCACTCGTACTTTCCAGGACACAGACCCATTCCGATTCTACATCCTGGCCTGTCGTGCGCGCTCGATTAAAGCAGCACGAATCGCGGCACTCTCCTGTCTGTCTATGCCACTCGAAGATATTCTTCACATGGACATCCCTGATGTTCGTGACCTGTCCATGCTAGCGTATAGAAACCTCCTTCAATACTACGACGCATGCCGCAAGGCCGCAGCCCAAGTTTTATCTTTGTGGGAGTTCACTTGGCTGAAGAAGGGCGACTTTGATAAGTATTGCTGGGCGAAACAGTGCCCTCTCAGAGATCTCAAACCGGGAGTATCTCGCGGCCGGAATGTATCTATTGAAATTCAATCCGATTACGATGCAGGGAGCACCCGGCGCGTTACAGTAGAGGGTTGGTGGGTTGAGCTTATGGAGTCTATCATCGCTCAGTTGCAGCTCAAGGCTGCCCCAATGTCTCCGCAACTGTTTGATTTCATGGACCCTCCGAAGGACAAGATGTGCGATCGCTGTAAAACAGATCATGCTCGCAGCCTCTACCGGTTCTTCAACCTCTTAGACGAGGAGCTGAAACGGCGTGTCAAAGCTGTGAGTATACGCCCTCGTCGATTAGAAGAAAGTACTGACTCGTTGTTTTCAGGTTGAATTCAATGTGATCTTCTCAACCTTATATTAAATGTTCGAAAGGGGTTGTAGTGAAGTGAGTCACGGTTTCATACGCTCTCACGAGCAAGTTAAGTACTCACCGAAGCCGACATCCCTCAGTGTACTACGTGAAGTTGGAGCATAGTAGCAGCAAAGTCATCAGAAACGTATTGGCGAAGCGTGCCGATAGAGTTGCGAGTCGTAGCAATGTAACTCCGCATTCTTGCAATGCAGTCTTGCTGTATCGAAACATTATATCATCGTCGACGACGTCTATTTAAAAGTGACGGGAAGTTATTATATTCTTGTATCAAAAACCTCTCTTCGACAAGGCAGTTACCCCTTCTAAGGGACAGTCGCTTTCTAAGTTAGACATGTACTTTGTCTAATCTTGGGGATATCGAGACTTAGAGCTATACAGTACTGCTGTCGCTTATGATTTTTGCTGCTTCAAAACGAAACTCGACCGACTCGTTTGTGAGGTAGAAAAGACACTAGTATTGGAAGGGTTCACGACAATGTATATACTGCATAACGGAAAGTTCCAAGGGCTTCACTACCTCTGAAACTGGCTTGAACATCTCTTCATACATCTCCTCCAACCTGGGCACGTCGTCCCAGTCGAGACCTACACTCCACTCGCAAATCACCATTGAAAAGCTGTTCAACTTCGGCAAGTTCACGAAGAACTCTGAGTCTACGTTTCGAGAGGCTAGAGAGTCCCGTATAACCTCCAAGTAACTACGGATCATATCATGCCCATTGATCCATCTGGGCGAGCTGTGAACAAGGCACATTCTCACTCCAAGATCCATGGCGGCGTCGTTAAGACTCTTCACGGACAAGGACAAATTTTTCAAATTCGGGAACATGGGCATCCTGGGTTCCGGAGGAGGCTCAGTGAAGCTCCAGTTGGGGAGATTTCGTGTCCCGAGTAGAGGGATCAGCGGGGCAAGTGCGAGGCCTTTGGCTGTGATGCTTGTAACGTTCCCACATATGTCATATACGCGTCGCCAGAACGCAAAGTCCACTGAACTGAACAGCCTCTTGTCACTTGGGTAGGTGCTGTCAGTGAGAGTCAGATGTTCGAGGTTGGACAGAGGCAACGCCGATAAGACGGGCTCGACACAGGCGTGTCGAATTGGGAAGGATTCGGGTCTGGTGGGCGGAATGGCCATTGCCACAGCGATGTTGAGGCAGCGGTGCTGATAGGTTCTAAGAGATTCTCTTACTAGGCAGGTAGCCGAGATTGTGATGTCTTGAGTTCCAAAGTGCGGGGTCGTCATATAGTCCGGCTGCCCGAAAGTGAGGGCTAGAGTGCTCAGCGTCCCTGCGAGATTGGAGGAAAAACTGGAGAGAAAGCGTGCGAGCCGCGCGTAGCGGTCTTGCAGGGGAGGATCCATCAGCCTTGCAATTGTCCAATAAAAAAGTTCGCAGGAGCGGAGTGCTGGGGCATCGATCAAGTCCAGGATGAGTGAAACTATGTCTAGACTTCGTTGTTTGAGCACAATCGAACGAAGGTTAGGGAGAGGTATCCGTGGAAATTTAACGTAATATTCAACGTCGGATGTGGTGGGCTCCCAGGTTGGAAGGGCGTTCACGAGGGATAATTTCTTCAAGCACGGAAGTGCGCGAAGGCAGGCTACTACCTCTTTTAATGGCGATGCGGTGTCAAATGCACTACCGGAGCGTATTGTGGGCAATATAGAAGCCTCGCCATCTAGCTGCGATAGGTATTGAACGTTGTATTCACTAGTTGGAGCAACATAGTGGCGGTCAATGGATAACACTGTAAGAGCGGGAAAGTGTTGCAGAGAGGACCATAGGAAGTCACATTGCGTGAGAGAGAGGTCCGTGAGGCGAGGAGCGATACTAGATTCGGTTCCGAACAGTGTCTTTGGCAGCACTAGCATCTGTGTCTTCTCGGTATTGTGCATTCGTCCCAGTTGTTCAGGCCCTAGGAATAGTCTTTCGAGCCACGGAGCAGGTTGTGTGAGCAGTTCACGAGCGAAAATGCGCCATCCAAGTGGGTTGATTATGGTGGCGCATTTGACCCTCGATAGATGACGCGGTTCGTTGAGAACTGCACAAGCCTGTGCCGGATCGTCGTTCTCTGGCCATGGTATATTGTGACAATTCAGCGAGAGAGGCCGATTACTGGAGCGGCACAAGACATCCGAGAGCCACCGTGTAGAATCCTCGACAATGACGACGGAAGCCCACAACCTGGGTGTCTCCAAAGCAATATTGCGCAGACGAGTGCAGACATGAGTCGTGTTCACCCATCCTAAGCGCTTCACTCGTTCATCAAGGGGAGTGTCATAGTCAGGCTGGAGAAGACAGTTTTCTGTGAGACAGAGGGGTGCGGAGATGGATAGGAATGTCATGATGAGCGCGAGAATCTCGTTGGGCAACGAAAGCATATATGGCTTCGCGAGGCTAATGCTTCCCGCATCGGAGTCCACAGCTTCATGAGCTTCATGGTATGACTGCTCAAGCGGCGTAATACGATGTTCCCAGGAAGAAGTGAGGTCGGACGAAGGTGGTGGCCCAATGTCAACGTTCGAGCCCGAATGCAAATGAGGCATTAGTAGAGTCTGCGTATTTTTTTCAGTAAAGTTGAGCTGAATGTGAGCACAATGGGCTTACGGGTAAACAATGTATCGACTTGACGAAATCGTGGTTCAAAACGAACTGGCAACTTCAAGTTCGTGGTGGTGAGTGCCCTGGCCGCTATCGATCTACGAATGCGGCTACTTACGCACGCCGCGATCACGTGTGCCACGTGGATGCCTGTCTTGTAATTGGGGCCTATAGCGAAACTATCATAGCACTGCCTGCGTCTCGAATAACCATAAGATTTGCACCATAACTTATAAGCAGGCGAAAATTATCTGGGATTATCTACAATAATGCCGCCCTCTGCAGTATGTACACCCCGCATATCTATCTTCTTCAGTTTGTATCTTACGTCTGATAGTTTCCCGTGGCAGTCAGTCACTCGATAGAGGCTCTGCCGCGGTCTTCACCTCTCCGTGAATTCTACCCTGAAGACTTGTATTCAGGAGGTAAGTCCTAAAGCGCTACATTTGACGAGTGCACAGTATTTCAACATGCTGACACATTTTGCTTGGTCTGCAGGCGGATACTTTCCATCTCCATACGGACGAACCAAGTATTGGATCAGTGGCCCAGAAGATGGCCAGAAGGTATCTTTGTTTACCATTTACGCGATCATGGAAGTCCCCTGATGAAGCTCCTGCGTAGGTTGTGCTCATCCACGGGATCTCTGTCCCCGCCATCGCTTTCCAGAAGATCGTTCCAGCTTTAGTTGGACAAGGACTCCAAGTCCTTACCTACGGTAAGCATTCGTAGAACTGCAGTGGATTAACAAGACCTCTAACATATCTCTTTCCGATAGATATACCTGGTAGAGGGTATTCTGAAGCTCCTGATTGTGCTTATGATGCGCAGTTCTACATCGTGCACCTTGCACTGCTATTGCAGTATGTCAAGTGGGAATCAGCGAACATCATTGGTTACTCTATGGTCTGCTCTCATATACAATTGACGTTGCTCCAAGTCTCACAACGGATCTCCTTAGGGCGGTGCCGTTGCGGTTGCCTTCGCTGCAACTTTCCCTCACCTTGTTACCGAGAATGTCACACTTCTTGCTTCTGTCGGCTTACTTGAAGTAAGCTGCCTCCATTTTATTCTGTTACCTCCTAACTTCTCCCCCACAGTACAGCGACCCGGGTGTATGGAACCACCCTGTAACGGTAAGTGACTCTGAGAATCCGCCCCGGTGTGTGCTAACAGTTCTCCAGGAATTAGCTATTGCGTCTCCACGAAACCCTGAGGTCACTGCGATAGCTGACAAGCTCTCTCCGCAGGTACGTAATTGCCATAGTACTGGATAGAGAAGCGATTGCTTACGCCCCTCTATCCTTGAAGATTCGGGAACTGCAGTGGAAATATCTTCCTGGAGCAAAGAAAGCTTTTGACGCATCGATTGGCAATGGTGTCGTAACATCCCTCCGTCCCGCGTTCGAAACTCTCGGGAACACGAGCAAGAAGAGGTTTTTGATTATTCAAGTGAGTGGTCTACACAAACATCTACCCTTTCTCCAGGTTCTTCAAGTTGATATTAGTGACATATTACTCACGCGTTGTTTCAACCTGACGGGACGTAGGGTACAGCGGACACAGACGTTCCATACAGTGAAGCACACAAGATCAACAAGCTCATTCCACAAGCCAGGCTTGTGCTCATCGAAGGAGCGAGTCATGCCCTGCCTTGGGAAGAAGAGACCTGGCAAGAAGTGGTTGAGGAGATCATACCATTCGTTACTGGCACTTCAGGACGACTTAGCAAGTACAAGTAACCCTGTAATCTGCAAAAGGGTAACACCAAACGTGGCTACAGCCGCAGTTATGGTTTAGGAAATTAAACGACTCTCAAGACAAGGATATAGGGATATCGAAACAAATGCTATCATTTACTGCGACGAGATATCGAAACATCGGTCCTCCATTGACCCCAGCGCTCGGCCGGGCGATTGCGATTTTCGACACCTACCCGATGCTGTATCTAATTAACTCGGGATGTATGACACATCCTCCACCGAGTACCATGTTTAGCAAGGTACGAGAGCCGTGTAAACTCACATGATTCATTCACAGCACACTCTACCGGTTATGGGTATGCTTTCCCAAGAATCGCACGCCTGAGAGTTCGATAGCGGGATAGCTTCCGGCTTCTCGAAAGCTTATAACGTCAACGTTGACTGGTGTACATGAGGTTCGACTCCTCTCAATCGGTGCGCACACTGGCAGAGAGCCATTAGGAAGCGTGACCCAACGGAAACCGTCAGCAAGCATGTCACCGTCCCTTGTTCGTATTGAGTTGTCATAGCAGTTATTTCGCATCGCCTACAACTGACAAATATACAGTTCCCAATTCCAGTGACTCATTCTATCGAAGCTCTGCCATCATCTTCACCCCTTCGTGAGTTCTACCCAGAGGATACTTACGCAGGAGGTGAGTCTCGGGAGTCTTGAAAGTGCAGCATTCGAATCATGTGGCCCCAGGTGGATACTTTCCCTCACCATTCGGTCGAACGAAGTACTGGATCAACGGTCCAGAAGATAGCAAAAAGGTGCGCTACAGCCCACCTTACGCGGGTATTAATTGCCCATCTAAACCTCCCAACTCCAGATAGTTCTTATACACGGTATCTCTGTGCCGGCTCTCGCATACCATAAGATCCTCCCAGCATTAATCAAAGAAAGACACCAGGTCTTAACCTACGGTGAGCAATGATCGATATACGTTTGCGATGAAAGAAGGCTGAGTCGCTTTGGCGAGGAGATTTGCCTGGGAGAGGGTACTCGGAAGCACCAGAGAGTTTCTATGACGCGCAGTTTTACATCGTGCATCTTGCGCTTTTGCTACAATATGTCAAGTGGGACAAGGCCGACATTGTCGGTTACTCAATGGTATGTTTGCGACAACATACCACGCGTCAATTATCATCTAATGGTGATATGCATATGTAGGGGGGTGCCATTGCTGCGGCGTTTACCGCCACTTTTCCTCACTTAGTGGCAGAGAACGTCACTCTACTCGCTTCGGCCGGGTTACTTCAAGTGAGTTCAAGTACCTTTTTTCTCACAAGGTGTATCTCTGAGTCGTTTTTTTTTTTACCTAGCACAGCGAGACAGGAGTCGCTATCAGCGTGAGTACACATCACCATGGATCACTTGAATTGGTGTAACAGGTTATTAGGACCTTACCCCGGCACCCGAGCGAAACCCGGAAGCCACTGCAGAAGCACTGAAACTATCCACTAGAGTTCGTTATCCTCAATTATTCATAATGGTTGTCGCGTGGTGTTTCATCATATCTTACCTGCAGATCCGGGACCTGCAATGGGAACACCTACCAGGCGCAAAGAAGGCATTCGACGCGTCGCTCAAGAACGGCGTCATCAGCTCTCTCCAAGCTGCATTCGAAACACTCGGAAGCTCGAGCAAGAAGCAGTTCTTGATTGTTCACGTAAGTGTCTTTTGCATCGCGAGTATGATCTTCCAGGTGGCCAATCATAACGCAACTTGACGGTATGTAGGGCACGGCGGATAAAACGGTCCCTTACAGCGAAGCACACAAGATTAACAAGCTTATCCCACAAGCTAAGCTCGTACTCATCGATGGAGCCAGTCATGCGCTGCCTTGGGAAGAAGGAACCTGGCAAGAGGTGCTTGGGGAGCTCATACCATTTGTTACTGGTACAGCGGGGCGAACCAGCAAGTAGCGGTGTTTCAAGTTATATTTTGAGCTCGGGCATCTAAGACTCGAAGGCAACTTGAATGATGGAGATGATGGTATATTGTCCACATAGTGATGCACTAGTACTGGGCACTTGGCGTAGGGAATATTGGTAGGTAAACGGGCTAGGTTGTGGTTGTGTGTTATGGAGTGGTATAAAGGCCTTGACGAGAGTCCCGTTGGTGATAGAGGAGAGAATATGGATTGTGCTTGGTATCCAATAAAATGATGGATCGATGAGTCGAGCGACGAGAACAGAACTTGTGCATAGGCAGTTGAAATCCAATAAATACGGTTACGGAGTCTGTCTTCATGAGAGGATATGGTTTAGATTCAATGCTTTTCGTCCAATTGGCCAAGGAACGTGAGCCAGGTTTTCTTGTCGATGACACCTTCGTCTATATCCTAGTATTAGCCAAACAATACGCCTGTACAATGCGACGACCACTCACATAACCCATCTGCATCAGTGACGACAACATATCTCAGTCCCAACTTTGTGAACAGCTGCTGCACGAGCTCGAGCGGCGAACTCGACTGCACGGTCAACGGTGCCTACAAATCACGCCACATGAGTTACATCACCAACCCAAAACAATTCGGACGGGAAAAAGAACCACGCACCTTATCCATGTAGTAGCTGAAATCAAAGGGATCGATGTCCCCAGCCATGATCGACCCAGTCTCTCCCGCCGACACCTCCGACGTCGACGGAACGTGCCCGTACGGGTCCGCAGTGTGGAACGTCACTTGCTGGTCGGGACTATCGGCCACGATAGCTATACACAGGGAACCTTGTCAGCATCGCAAACGATATTGGCAACCGCAAACCCGAATATGCGGTATGAGTGAAGCCAAAGTACGTACTAAGAGCATGCTCCAACTCATTCGCACCAATATACCCAACCAACCTTAATCCCTCACCAGCCTCGCGCACGACAGGGAAACCGCTATCGTCGTTGCCAGAGTCGACGAGTTTCTGGAGCTTGTCTCTGAGGGTTTTGACGTCGTTGGGTTCGTCTGTGCGTATGACGTCCACATCGCGGTCTGTCTGCAGTTGTATGCGAGTTGTAGTTAATACGTGTTAGTGGATGGAAGGGAGAAGGGAACGTACAACGTCGCTCATGTGGTGGTCGACCCAGATGTAGTCGTGCTTTGGATCGAGGTACGGAAGCTGTGCCACACTTACCAGCAGCGACTCAGTCAAAATGATTGAATACGGGAATCGTGAGCTAGACTTACTCGATAACGAGATCGTATATCCCCTTGGGCTCCAACGCGTCAGCTACAGTCTTGGCGACCAGGACAGCCAGCATGATTGGTACGGCGTAAGTCAGAGTATCCGTCAGCTCGAACATGATGACCGCAAGGGAGACCGTCGTGCGCTACAAAGTACACGCAGTTCAATTAACCACAAGACAACCGACCAAAATTTGCGAGTACGTACTGTGACTCCGGAGAGAGTAGCAGCAGCGCCGACCATGGCGTACAATCCCGGTATGACGCAGTTGAGGTCCCCGTTGCACGATCGGAAGATAGGACTTTCAGGATGCGAGTACTGCATCCACTGTACGAAGATACCCAAGATCCTACCCACACACGCGCCAACTACACATCCAAAAAGTCAGCAGCAGCATATACACAGGCAACTATCCCAAATCAGCCACTCACCTCCCAAACTCGGAATAAAAATCCCCGCAGGCAACTTCACCCCAAACGTCACAATCGTCAGCCCCCCCTTCACAACAGCAGCAACCCCCACCGCCCTCACAACCGCCCACGCCTGCGTCGGCGGGTCAAGCACACACAGCCCAACATGGGTGTTCGCGCTGCCCGAGCGGCACTCGGCGAAGAGGTTGTACACGAGCTCGGTGCCGCCCATGCGGGTGTAGGGGTTGAGGAAGCAGAGGAGTGCGCTCGTGAGTGTGACGAGGAAGACTTCGACCATTGGGTGTCGGCCGAGCCAGGTGCCGTTGCGGATGCGCCGGGTGTAGCGGATGTTGAGCTTGGAGAAGAAGGCGCCCCATACCCCCTGTGTGCATGGATCAGTTCAGGTCAGTTGTGAGTTTGGAAGAGTCGTGAATGGGAGAGGTACGTACGCCAATAACACCTAAAAAGAGGAAGAACACGAGCTCGTATGCATGCCAATCCTACGCAGGACGTTCGTCAGCTTAACGTGGTTCTCTTGCATTTGCGAATGAAACATACCCGGTCATAAGTAACCTGAAAAAGCACCAACTTCCCACTCCCAAACGGATCGAGAAACTTGAGCGTCATCGCCGCAACCATCGCACAAAAGAAACTACAACACCAACATCAACCTCATTAGTTATTTCTTTTATCACACACACATACAGACTGGCACGATGGCACGACTGAAAAGAAGATGAAACATACCTCCGCCACATAACCTTCGCAGGAAAGAAATACGACACCTCTTCGAGGCTGAACAGCACCCCGCCGATGGGCGCGCCGAAAGCGACGGCGACGCCTGCTGCACATGCTGCGCTGAGGATTTCGCGGCGTTTGGCTGGGTGTATGCGGTAAGTCAGTTTATTGGTTTGTTAATTCGGTAAGGGAGAGTGGAGGAGAGTGTATGCGGGAATTGGTGGAGGGCGATGTGGGGTGAGATGGCTATGTACCTTCGTTACGTTCGTATTTCCCGAAGAATCTACATAACGATCTACTGTCAGCAGGGGTCAATTATGAGAAGGGTAAATAAAGTACGTACCGACTAACGATATTCCCAACACACGAAGCGATATGCACCAACGGACCCTCCTTACCCAACGAGAGACCAGAAGCAACACTCAACGCCAACCCGACCGACTTTGTGAATAAAGTGCGGCCACCGAGGTACCCGTGTATGACGAATCCGGAGAGGATGGTTTTTACCTCTGGTATGCCGCTGCCTGCTGCCTGTTTTCACACAAACGTCAGTTATGGACGCATATATGCGGTGTGTCGTATGAAGGGAAATTCAACGCACGTAATAAAGAACTTTGCGTTTCGGCTGTGCAACCGGCGTAGAGTCCACTTTTTGATCCGCGTTGGATTCTGCAAAGCCAGATGAGAGCACGCCCGAGTCTTTACGCGTTACGAAGGAGGTGGAGGCGGTTAGGTGGAGGGTTAGGAAGCAGGATGTTAGGGCTAGGATAATCTAGTGAGCGGGTAAATCGGTCAGAAGTGGAATAAGGGTGCGAGGGAGGGATGAGTGGGTGCTTACTGCGATAACGGTCCATGCAATGTACTCGACCATGGCAGATTCGAACGCGAGCCACTCGCTCCCATCCACCATAGGCCCAAACACATCCCTCCACTCCCTCCACGCCGGACACATCTCCTCCTCCGCACCGTACATCCCCACGAACGACGGTCGATTCTGTAAAGTCTCATCCAAGGGCGGACAACACCACCTCTTCGACCTCCACCACCCCTCCCCACAAAACCCCTCCTTCAAATCAAACAACCACTGCTCACTTCTAACAATACAAAACGCAACAACAGCAGTCAAGAACCCCACAATACTCACAATCACCCACCCCACGCTCCTATCCACATGCCGCTTCACCCGTCCCCTGCTCGACTTCCTCCGTCTAAGTCTCGCCTGGCGCGCAGAGTCCTTGATGGAGTCGTGCAGCCAGTCGATGGAGGTGAACGAGGAGTACCAGACGCGTATCCCGTTTGTCTTCACGTCGGTTTCGACTTCTTCGGGTGCGTCCTCGGCGGAGGGTGGGAAGTTGGAGGTGTCGTAGGCGGATACGGGGCGCGAGCGCAGGTGGAGGAAGGAGTCGCGGAAGCTGAGGGAGCGGGCGGAGATGGGGGAGCGGTTGATTGGGCTGGAGGCTTCGGATTGGGCGAAGCGGGGGATGTGGATGCCTTGGAGGGATGTGTTGCCTCTTCTGGCGTTCAGCTTTGATTTCGACTGTGACTTGCCATCGGTAGTGTTCGAGCGGGGTAAGGAGCCGTACGACCGTTGTGTTTGTAAGTCGTGCTGCAAGAGTGTGCCCTCGTCAACTGAGAGTCTACCAGAGCCGATTCGCAGCAGGCGTTCGCGTCGCCATTTGGGGTCGGAGGGTCCGCTCAAGGGTCCGATGGGAGGTATAGGTTCTTCGCTCGTGGGTGAAGCTGCGTCCTTTGCGCGAAGTGTCGTTGGACTTGGGGGTGCCATTCCAAGTGTAACTGTAGGTAGTATACGACGCTACGAGGAAAGCCTGTATGTCGAACATCGTCAGCGCACAACCTCCCATTATACAAGTACACCATGGCCACCGGAAGGGTACTAGACTAGCTAGTACACTTCAAAGGTAACACCCTAGTCGAATAAACGCTCACCGTCAACTACACTTCTCAGTACTCGGATGACGTCCCGCCGCCAGAGGAAGCAGTCGACTTCCCAGAGCGAATGAATGCTCGCTGTCTGTCGAGTTCGAACAGGCAGGGAAACCTCTGAACGCGACTCGGATGATGATGAGGATGGGCGCTTCATTAACGCATCCGGGAACACGGCCAGATTGGGCGAGTGTGAGATCATCGGTTCACTTACTTACACGTGGCTACAAACTGAACCAGGCCACTGAACCAAACCACTTGCGCGTCCCCCTTTGAACCTTCAAATCGAACCGTCCTGCGTCTGTGGGCGCCAAACGTTCAGCCACGACCTGCACGAAACCACATTTACGAGACTCACCTCGCCTCAACTTCAACTCGAAACGACTAGAAAGCAAAGATGGCCCAGTCAGGTTTAGGCGTACCGGTCAAGCTCCTGCATGAATCGCTAGGACATGTTATCACCGTCGAGTTGAAAACCGGGCAGCTGTATCGTGGAAAACTCGCTGAGGGTGCGTTCTCCGTTTCATTCTCCATCTCAATTACTAACTTTTGCATGGATAATTTTGGTGGTGATATGTTTGGATGATGTAGCGGAAGACAACCTGAACATCTCGCTCAAGGACATCACGGTGACAGGCCGCGACGGCCGTGTCTCGCAGCTCGACCAGGTGTACATCCGGGGCAGCATGATTCGCTTCTTTATTGTCCCCGATATGTTGCAAAATGCTCCTATGTGCGTCCTCGTTCTCTCGCTCTCTATACCTTTCCTTTGTCTCCCTCCTTCTTTCTCTTTCTATTCACGTTCTCCCTGTCTCGCGCCAACTTCTCCTTTTCTCCCTCACTCTTCCTCCATGATCTATATTACCGTGGTGAATGACCTTTCCGTTATACTGACTCTGCATATGGTTGGGACGTTAGGTTCAAACGTGTAGGCCCGAACGCGATGAAAGGCAGAGGTATCGGTACGGCTCGTGGACGCGCCACGATCATGCGAGGTACGCCTACTGTTTCTCTTCTCTATCTTCTTCCTCTTCCTCTGCTTCCTCTTGCTGATACTGACATACCTCTCTCTTCCTTCCTTCCTCTACTGCTTTTGTGGTATACAGCAAACGGTACGTCTCCCACTTAAGCTGCCTTTATCTGATACAGTCTACTCACTCACGTCTTTCTTTCTTGCTCTATCTACAGCTCGTCGTGGTCGTGGCGTCCCCGCCGCTCGCGGTATCAGACGATGAACATTCAGTTGTCTCCTGTCTTCTCTGCTCTGCCCTTGTCCCTTGTACTTCAACTTGTCACTCTCCTCAAAATAAACGTCGGGTACCCTCATTAAGCTTCCTCATGTACATGTCAGTAGATCCTCGCTCAAGTCATATCGTACAGCATGTTTACATTCGATTGGATATGCAGGACAAGCATGTCTGCATCTAAGGTTAAATGCTACTGTGTCTGCTCGACGTTCGGCTGCATGTGACAAGGACACTCAGCACTCGGTTCTAATCTTGTGGTGGCGTTTTGCCGATGTAACTTCCAATGCTTAGTGCATAATGCTGAATACCAGAACGAACTGCTGCCGTTGCATGTGCATTCTTCGTGGACTCGATAACGAATTCAAAAATATGACATAAATAAGGTGCACAGGGCGGTCGTACAAACTCCATATTCCATCCAAGCACAGAACACTGTTGATACTCATCCGTTACGGGACCCATATATAAAAGCTTAAGATCAACATTAATGACAGGCCATACCCCGACTACTAGCGGCCGCCCCGGAAAGTATACCCTCCACGTCTAGACGGGGGTTGAAGATGAAGTGTCCGAGTACGGCGCCAAGGACTGTTGCGAGGATTAAGTATGCCTGCATCATAGAATAACGAGTTAGGCAGGGGGTGGTGATAGCGGTCGTTCAGTATTCAGTACATGAGAATGAGAGGAAAGAGGGAGGCTTACGTTGTAGGTCATGAATACCAACATGAGGAAGAAGGAGAGGAAGACTTGTGCGCCGTAGAGGAGTGCTCTGCTTGCACGGAGAGTGATTGGGAGAGGTATTCTATAACCACATCAACAATTTAGCATTCCTCAAGCTTCAACTCGGACTATCAGCTTACCCATTATCATCCTTCACAACCCGCAAACCAGTCAACAACCCCGCCTCCTCAGTATCATCCTCACCAATACCACTCACCCTCACTATATTCTTTCCTTTCCCCTGCGCACTAAGCGTCGCCGCGATCTTCCTATCTGCGGCCTTCTGCGCCTCACGGAGCCACTCGTAGAGGACGCCGAGGGCGACGATGACGAGGAAGGAGAAGAGGAAGGAGGCGGTGGAGGTTATGTGCCAGGAGGAGAAGACTATGCAGGTGTCTTGGATTTGGGTGTTCCTGGGTGTAATAGAAAGTGGTTAGTTTGGGAGGTTTGAGAGGAGGTGAAGAAGGGAGGGAGGGAGAAATGAGTGGGTGGGACGTACCAGAGCATGTTCAGCGAGCATGCTGGAGGCATCTCGTGTCCTCCGCCGCCGCCGTGTCCTCCATGTCCGCCGTGGTCACCGTGGTTCATGTCGATATAAGTAGTTCAGATGAGAGCAGTAAGCAGGGTATTAGAGGTTGTAGGCAAGCAGATAACAACGAGTAAGTGTGGCAGCTGCGCAGAGTTCAATAGACACTTGTGATTCCAGTCACGGTGATCGCGTTTAGTAGACTTCGGCAAGTTCCGATCGACGCGTATGCCTGACGCGTACTTACTTCATCTACTCTATATCTCCTCCTCCTTTACTCCTCCTTCACCCTTACTCTTACCCTTACACTCCATCTAACAGCCATGGTGCGTAGTAACAATCAGCGTTGAAACTAAGATGTAGATGGCTGATGTGGTTGTTTGTGAGATAGGCCAGACGTTATGATAGTGCGTACATTACCAAATGAACTGTGAGAGATGTATGCAAGGAGACTGACAGCGATGAACAGGTCGTACGACGATATTCTCGCCCGAAGGTACGAGCTATGCGGCCTAGCTATCAGGCACACTTATTCATTGACGTCTAACCCGCAGGTCGTCTATACCAAAGTCAGTACAGTACACCCCACATAATCCCTACAACACGTTTTGACCTGAACTCGGATGCACAGTCGAATACGCCATGGAGGCTATCTCGCACGCCGGTACAGTGCTCGGCGTTCTGACGAAAGAAGGCATCGTCCTCGCCGCAGAGAAGAAAGTCACCGGAAAGCTGCTCGACTTGTCGAGTGCTAAAGATGGAGGGTACGGCGGCAGCGGCGAGAAGATTTTCTTGCTGAACTCGTACGTCTCCTCTTTCATTTCACATTTTCAATGTCTACTCACTGACGTTTATATGGCACGCGTTTAGGAATGTGGTGGCTGGAGTAGCTGGGCTCACGGCAGATGCGATCTCGCTCGTCAACTATGCCCGGCAAGCGGCGCAACAACATTTGTTTTCGTACAATGAAGAGATCCCGGTCGAGCAGCTTGCACAGAGACTATGCGACTTGAAGCAGGGGTACACACAGTACGGAGGTACCTACCAACTTCCATCCTCTGAGAGTGCAGTGAGCCTACTGACGATGCTCGCTATGATTAGGTCTACGACCATTCGGAGTATCCCTCCTCTACGCCGGCTACGACGTGCACTACAACTTCCAACTCTACCACTCCGACCCGTCGGGGAACTACTCGGGCTGGAAAGCAACAAGCATCGGCGCGAACAACGGGACGGCGCAGAGTCTGCTGAAGCAGGAGTATAAGGATGATATCACGCTCGAGGAGGCGGTCGCGCTGGTGTTGAAGGTGATGAGCAAGACAATGGATAGTACGACGCTTGGTAGCGAGAAACGTAAGTTTTCTGTTCGGTCGCTTGTGTGGGAGGGGTTTGACGAACGTATTTTTTGTGTTTGTGTGTAGTGGAGTTCGCTACGCTTACGCTGGACGCGGAGAAACAGCCCAAGGCGAAGATCTACCGGCCGGCAGAAATCGACGCGCTGCTCAAGAAGCACGATCTGGCAAAGAAGGACGAGGAGGCCGAGACAAAGTCGTAAAGTCGGGAGGTGTTTCTGTGGTAGGGACTACATACGGTATCGCATCGTGTTTCTTTGCTTTGTACAACATCACAATTCGCTCGCCGTCGTCAATCTCAATTGTACAAAACACGAAAAAGTAAACGCAGAGGGATTTATCTAAGTACGAGGGATTAATAAGGGGATAACTTAAGACTGGACACTTCTACAAGATATGTTCGCCTTTAACATCTAACGGCTCGCCTCCCTCATTCCTCCCATTCTTCTCCTCCTTCACTGGTGCAAAGTTCAACTCCCCAACCAACGCCTCCAACCCCTCAACAGCAACCCTAACCTGCTCCTCCGTGCTCGCATCCAACGGCACAACCACAACCCCCTCCTCCCCCTCCGGGCTCTCCAGCGTCTGCAGCTGACTCTCCAACATATTCGTCTTCATAAAATGTCCCTCGCGCTTCGCCATCCGCTCCCTCAGTAAGCTCTCCTCGGCTTTGATGTAGATGAAGTATGTGGGGAGCTTTGAGGGTGCGATGGCGTGTAGGTGCGAGGGCACGCGCGGGAAGCCTGCGTATGTACCGCGGAGGATGTCACGGTAATACTTCTTCAGCGCGCTGCTCGTCGCCATCACCCCGTACCGTCTCTTCTCCCTCGGTTCTCCTCCTCCTCCTCCTCCATCACTCTCCGCGGCCGCTTGACCGAGCGCCTTCCCCTCCTGCTCAGCCACGATATTCTCCGCCGTCGTCCTAATAAGTTCCAACCACGGCTCGCGATCGGCATCGGTGAGCGGTATACCGCGTGACATCTTGTCGATGTTGGAGGCGGGGTGTAGATCGTCGCCTTCTATGTAGGGGAGCCCGAGGCGGGCGTTGAGTGCCTTGGCGAGGGTTGTTTTGCCGGTGCTTGCTACTCCCTATTGCACGTAACAAATGAGCCAACGTTTGAGTCCGCACACGACAGTGAGTGGCTTACCATGACCACGATGAATATGGGATGAAAGTCCGTGCTCGTCGTCCCCGTCCCGTTCGTCGTTCCGTTCGTCGCTGGTGTGTTCGACTCTCCCGACATCCTGTGATAGTAAGTATCTCTCTTTCCTCTAGATTTATCTGATTTCCCTTGTCCTATGTTTTTACGAGCTTATGTCGCACAGGAGGAGGAGGAGGAGGAGGAGGAGGAGGAGGTTCAAGACAAAGACAAAACATGTTCGAGGTGGTGTGGTGGTTCACTCGCACCGTCCGCGCAAGAATTCTCGATTCTTGAAACTTCGGTGAGCTCATCGATTTAGGACGGTCCGAGATGCCGGCGTAAGCTCGGCGGTTCGGCTGTTTGGGTGTGCGTGCAGAATAGGCAGGTGCTGTGGTTTGAACTGCAGACTTTAGATGAGCATGAGTTCTGGATAAAGCTTTAAAGACTCGGACTCGTCGAATGTGCAAGGTCGATTAAGGAGTCACAAGAGGGAAAGAGTCGTATTTGATCATAGTCACGACCATCTCGCTGATTCGTTTTATACACAAATTACACTTCTCTTGAGTTCTGCGTCGCATCTCCGCGTCGATGTAGTGCCGCGTCCTGTGAGTGAGTGTAAGCCTATGCAGACCGTGCTTTCAGGTGCACGACACTCTTAAATAGTACTTAGTATAGCCATTCACCAGAGATATGAAAATGTCTGCCGTGTACGTCTAGCATTGCTACGTGGATACGATGCATGATGACCGTGCCCTTTAGCCAACATGTTCAAAGTTGACCTGCGTGATCGGAGGCTATATCAACGTTCGTGTAATTAAGCGACAGCAATGGATTCACTCACGCTCTTGATTCCTTTGCGTATCTCTGCTTCCATGGCGGTGAAAAAGCGATTTAAGTCGTTGATATATTTATCTTTGCACACCCCGCATTGAAGGATGCCTCCTGATTCAGGCACGGATATTATTTCCCAGAAACGAATAGAAAGCGGGGGAATTTGGCACATCAGGCATCTCTGTAGTATTTGAGCTATCAAGTCAGACCACCACTTTCTTGGCGTCCGAGTCAATTCGTCACGATACATCCCATCGCGAAGGTACGTGTATGGTCGGCAGACTTCGCCCAGACATTCTTGACTATGCCCGTTGGTAAACCAACAATACTGGCTCTGCGACGTTATCCAATAGTAGTGGTGGCTAGTGATGACAGTCACAGCGAGTCGACCACATTTTTGGTAATAAACCAGCAGACTCCGATAGGCAGGTGCGGATAAATGGCGCAGCTCGGATATCTCGGCAGTGACGATCTGCTCCAGTGATAGTGTGAGGCAGCCATAGGCAGCGCGGCGTACTGCCTCTCGAGCGTTCGCACGGCAAGCGAGGACGTAAACACGCAATGGATTCGTGTCAACAAACGTCATCAGCTCTGCCCTGCCCAGTCTTTCTGCCAATGCGTGTGCTAGGTATTTGTCGCATACGTCTAGCAACTCGCTGACTTCGTCCAGGCTGTCGACGTCGGCGTTGCCAACAGGATAGCACAGATGAAGGAACCTCTCCATAGCGATGCTGCTCTCCTCTACGGCAACGGTTTGGATCGCGTCGGAGGTCCCAGAGGGAGGTAATGTGAACATGTTTGCAAAGACAGGCGAGGCTCTCCCAAGGATAAACTTGTGCACGCGAAAATGCATGTTATCGCTGGAACGGATGATCAGATCTGCGTCTTCTTCGTCGAATGGTTTGCAGAAACGTGTCGGTTCTTGGTCTCTGGGCTCAGAGTTGGCCATAACAATGGTGAATAGTCCAAGGATGCGATTGAAGTTGTGTCGGAAGGATTGGACAATGATGGGTGAGGTGAGAGGAATGCAAGGCGTCTACTGGAGATGTTATCGACGGATAACGAAGCAGCTTCCACCGCAGGGTTGGTCACGAGTTCTTATTTGCATTCATTCATGATTCTAGAGTTTGTTGATCTACGTGATCCCGAAATAGGAAACGCAAGTTCAACGTGTGTACTCACAACGACTCTGTCATGTTGAATTCTGTTCTCGTGTTACTTGCGCGCAGGTTCCTAGTATGCTTAGTGCGTCAGCGAATCCTCATGGGTCAATCATCATACTGTGACGGAAAGAGTGGCGTGTACAGCGTCACATACGGGGAAGATCGTGTACTTCGAAGAGCAGTCTTGTTGTGCATGGCTGCCAAGTCTCTATTATATTCCTGCAGAAACGTTATCGAGCACATGGTCCTCGTATTATCATAGTAGTTCCTCAGCATTAACCTTCATATGTGCCTCGAGTTAGATCGAGCGATTACCTGAACGTTGCATAAGACAACAACAGACAATCCAATGGCATTGATGAGCTCACATGGAACATATCCTCCCTAGGATCTGGATGCCCTGTATGACGTCTGGTTTCAGAGCTCCAGCGTGAATACGACCTGTAAGGTCTATGAGTATGAATATTTACACTGTTCTGGCGAAATAGAACTCACCGCTTTGACCATTCTTTCTATCTCCCGTTCCAATAGGTGAAGAAACCTATTTAAGTGTTCTCCAACATGTGCTCTGCAGAGGCTACATGGAAGATCTTTCGGGAAGGGGATATTTTCTGCCAGTCGCGGACGACGAGGAGGGGCCTGATGAGATAGGTAAGTTGACACTACTTCCCGAATATCGTCCCACCATTGGCATGGATGTACGTAGGGCTGTGTAGCCGCCCCAAATCGTACAACTCTTCGGCTCAGCGCGCCTGCACATGGGGCGTCGTGGCCTTTGGTAATGACCCAGCAGTACGTCGAGTCACCGAGCCACTGGTAGTGTGGGCCGTTGGCGATGCTGGCCGCGATTTGGCGGCACCTCCTATGATATAAGAGCAGTCCTCTATAGGCGGAGGCAGGAAGGTCGCGAATCTCAGGAATATTGGCTTCAACGATGTCGTCCAACGAGAGGGTGAGACACTCGTATGCAGCACGCTGCATCTCCTGGGTCACATTGGCACGATAGGCCAGAGCGTAAATTCGAAATGGGTCCGCATTTACGAATCTCGGTAGCTCGATGCAAGCCAGCCTCTCCATAATGCCATGCATCTGATACTTCTCGCAGACCTTGAGTAAAGAGCTGACAGAATCGAGCGTCGAGTGTTTGGGGATACTACCAGTGGGATAGCACAGCCTTAGGAGTTGTTCTAGGGTAACACCATCCTCTTGTAGAGGAACGGTCTGCACGGTGTGAGCTGTTTCGCTCGAGGGGATCATAAACATGCCCTCGAATACTGGCGAGGCCATTCTGAGGATGAGCTTGTGAACACGAAAGTCGAGGTCATCGCTCGAACGAAGGATAAGATCTGCGTCGTCTTCATCGAATGGTGTCCCTCGACGAAACTCGTCTTTCAGCACTTCCTCGCTGTTTGAAGTGGCCATAAGGGCTTATGAGGCAGAGGAGGGATTCGGTGGTGTCGTGTTAGATTTTAAGGGAGCTGGGAGTACCGGGGCAAGATGTGGTAGAAGAGGCGCGACCGCGTAATTACGGGCGTCTTGTACATATTAGGTTGGGAAATCTTCTCACAGATTCAGTAGTACACGTGCTGATTCGATAAGCAAAGGTTATTAGTATGTTCTACGTCCAGGCATTCAAGTTGCAGTAAGATAAGACCCAAGGAAGACGATTGTCAGAGACGGATATACAGAACTTGAGTACTGATCTAGACGTACCTGATTCCAAAGAAAGGCACAATATCAAGTCCTCAGGGTAGCATCCGCCGTTTCAGTTGCCCCCGTGGCACGTCGGACTGTTGGGACACAAGTCAACCAACCAACGTAAAACGTCTTTGGGGCCATGTGCGGGATTTGAGCATCTGGAGTTCAGGGTGAATATGAGTACCCGGTTGCGAAGCCCCTTCGGATTTTATGGCATTGGCAGTCATAGTATTGAAAAGCGGAGATATCATACGCCACGGCATACAAACGCAAATCGTATACTACCTTCACTCGTGCGTGTTATGTTTGAAGACGGAAACGGAGGCTGAGATCTGAAAGCACATGAAAGATAAGTAAGCTGAGGCTGAGCTCATCAATGAATTGTCCTACTCACTAAAGCTGTGTATAGAAGGATGGCAGTAAATCGCTATGTCTATTCAAACCGTAGTCTGACCTACGTGGGGCTGTCCCGATTAGCTCACGTCTCAGTGAATTTAATGTATAGCTTACGGCTTTTATCTTGTATTCTATTTCCTCCTCGACTTCGCACAAGAAATAGTGCATATCCTCCTTGAAATGTGGTCCACAAAAGACACAGGGTAGGTCCTTCGGAAGTTGGGCATATTGGTGGAGATGAGGCCGTAAGGGAGGTAGCTCATGCAGAAGGCGCATTCTCAGCTGTGACATACTTTCGCACCACCACCGTGGGACCTTTAACTGTTCATATGGATCACCATATACGATGGTCTCACAGCGTACTTGATCGCCTTCACGACGACTCGGACATTGCCCCCAACAGTATTCAGTGTAGTTTGGGTCACCATAAGCTTCCAGCGCATGCATTGCGGCGAGACCGCAATCGCTATGATACTTGAGGAGGCCCCTATACGCTGCAAGAGATATTTGGCGCAGTTCTGGAGCATCACAGTCGATGATGTCGCGAGCAGTTAGAGCGAGGCAATGATATGCAGCCTGTCTCGCCTCCTGTTCGGCATGTATGCGGCAGGCTAGGCCGTAGACGCGAAGAGGGTCCGTCTGAGTCGTCAAGAAGTTGCCTATGTTGGTTCTGAGGAGCCTCATCATCGCGCTGTCCATTTGGTATTTCTCGCACACCGTGAACAACATGCTCATCTCGCCGATACTTGCCACCCGGGGATCGCTGGTAGGATAGCACAGTCGAAGTAGTGCTTCCATGGTCTTCCCGTCCTCCGCGACAGGAACAGTCTGCACTGCATCGTCGGAGGCGGGAAGCAGAAACATGTCTGCGAACACTGGCGAGGCTTTCTTCAGGAACAGCCTGTGGACGCGAAAGTAAACGTCGTCGCTTGACCGGATTATCATGTCGGCATCCGCGTCGTCGAAGGGTGAGCGGTACTGTATTTGAGGGGTATCCGTGGCCATGGTGCGATGACAGGGAAAGTGTCAAGTGGTGACTGGTAATAAAAGAGAGTTGGGACACCGAGGGGCAATCTAGAACAATTGAACATACCGTTGAAAAGAGATTCGCAGCGTAGATTGGTGTGAGGACTTGGGATCTTCCCGAGTACTGTATCTAGAAACTCCGTGATTTTGTTACAGTGCTTCCGCCATGGAGTTTGACCTCGACCCTTCGATCTACCAGGATGCGACTCGAGGAGGACTACTCACCTCCTGGAAGACTCTACCAAAGAAACGGTAGCGCAAGAGAGTGAGGCGGTACAAAAACGAAAAGATATCATCTCCAAACTTAGGGGCACCCAAGTTTTTCAGCGGAAGCAGAATGATCACGCGCAGACCTAGCACTTCTGAAGCTTACCAGTATGTTTATCTCCGTCTCAAACATTCGCCTACTTGGTTAAGAAGGACGCTGATTATACGTATGGCCTTCGTAAAATGGCTGCATTGTCACGAAGAGATGTGCGCTGTACTAGTTTTTGGTCAAGTTCGTCGTGTCGGAGCAATCCACCGCTTGGCGCCCACGCCGGCCGACTTGTGTCGGGATCAATCACTTGACACTAGCAACCAGATTAGGCAGTCATTGTAGATGACACGTAAGAAGAGGTTCCATGAGATGAATGGCGGACTCGCGGAGGCTGTGATAATATAGCTCTTCAGCGGTCTCCCCATGACTAGCGAGCTTATGGTTATGATAGCAGATCCTACAGGACGGACTCAAGATTATGACTTGCTGGATGCCATTGGGCGTTGTGCGGCGAAGACCCATACTAGTCAAAATATCTGATGGAGATGGTACGCAGCAGAGCATGTACTTGAAGACAAAAGTGTGAACGTAACCTAGGGCTACTTTGAGTACAAAATCTTTTTAAATTGACCGTCGTTGAGCCCACCGATTTCACTCTCCCTCTCAAGGTCCTCAAAAAACCGATGCAGATCGTACGCGTAGGCTTGGTCGCATTGACCGCAAGGTAGGCCCTTCGGGAAGCAAACAAATGCCAGTAATTGTGGCGATGCTGGTGGGCATTGATAGGAAAGGTATTGAACGACAGTATCCATGAGGTCGCACCACCATTTCCGACAGTTTACTGATTTTCGCACCAGGACCGAAGTATATCACTCTGCCTTTCTCGCACGACATGTTGATGTATTCATAGCACCAGCAGTATTTTTCATTGAGCCATGGAAAGTTCCAATTGGATAGTACGTTTGCAGCAACTTGACGGCAGGTATCTTAACAGACGAGCAGGCTTCGATAAGCGGGCAAGGACAAGTGAGAACCTTTAAAGACGTTTGACCGGATTACAGCATCCTCCACCATGTCTACGGTGTGCAACGTCACTGAGGGTTCGCCATTTGGCGTCTGGAACATGTCTCTAAACACTGGTGATGTTTTGTTGAGGATGCTTTTGTACAGGCGGAAATGTGCCTTATCGCTCGAGTGGATGATAAGGCCCACGCCATCGTCAAAGGGCACAGTGAATTGGATCGGTGAGACTTGTATATATTCGATGTCTACCATCATGGTGCAGGAGTAGACTGTGGTACGAAAGAAGTACAGAGTATGGCCGGTGGTATGCGGTGGTGGTTCAGACCGCCTGAGAAAGTGCTGGTTATCGATTGACATGATGAACGCCGGTCAATTTTAGTTTCAGATGACAGCAAGTGCTACTTCAACACTTACCAAAGATGTACAAATCGTTCTCATGCATTTCATTATATTATTCGAGAGTCGGCACGATGGACACGCTGAGTCCATATGCGTTAAAACGCCGATCAATGTAGACCTGAGCATAAAGAGACTTCTAAGCCAGCTGCTGGTCGCACAGATGATCTTCGTGTACTAACACATACTGTCAAGTAAAGTCCATCATGATAGTAACAGACCGGCACTCAGCAGAGATTCCATTCATCCGTCTGGACTGCTTCACTGGTAGCTTTGACATGCAGAGAAGCTGATGTTCTGAATTGGGTTAATGAGCTGAAACGTGATTATACCGTACTTAACGCTCACCCGACTCTGAACGGATCCAGAAGCTTCCTCTAGACCAGAATCAGTACTCGTCGTCGCTGTTAACGGTTGGTTTGCATGACCTAGAGTGATGGCTTCCTAGGGGAGCTTCGCGGGAGCGGGTGCGGTAGCCTCATCATCCAGGGGTTGTTAGCCCTCAGCAGTTCGAACACGGCGATAGTCTTGACTCTAAGAAGGAAAAGCATGCAGTGAGAGAAGCGCAGGAAGAGCCAGAGGTTTAGAGTTCGCGAAGTGCTGTTTGATGCTCCGCACAGCCTACTTCGGACGATGAACATGTGCGTAGAGCATGTATAGTTCCGCCTCACAGCACCTAGACGAATCCCAGTCGCGAGCGTGGAGTCTGTGTTCTCAGTGTTCTGGCCGGAGGAGCGGAGTGCAATCTACTCTTGACAGTATTTACGAAAAATCAGTAATGGAATATCAAGGAACATTGCATGGAGACGAAAAAAGACTGACCAAACATCTGGGTGTGTGGTAATTCCAATCCCCATCAGCAACCGTGTTTCCGTCTACCCAGTTTTCTTGCGTGAGGACGTCCAACGTCCAGTACGCAACATCACATGACGTGGCGTGGGTCGAGCGGGTTAAGGTGACGAGGTAGCAAATTATATTGAACACATTGCGTGCTGGATGACGGAAATTCCCTCCGGTGTATATTTTACTCTGTCCTGCATCGGTAGTCAATGAGAAACTGGGCGAGTGAGAAGCACACACGTGTCATGAAGTACAAATGCCAAGCTGGTCCACCCGAAACGAGTCGGCGAACGGTGCTCCGAACGAGGGGTACTCAACTCAACCATAGGCATGTCGAGGCACAAAATAAACCTGGCATTACAAATGCAATGTCAGGTGGGCGGACCCCAGGTTCGGGGACCTACGAAGCGAATAAGAGCGTTAGCAAGCAAAACGATCTAGCCAACACAATACTCACCTCTAGACTTTGCATGAGTGACACATTTCGGCAGTCCTGCATCGGCCATCGCCCGTAATGAGTTCCAACCTCGACGTCAAGGGGATCTCTCTGTTCAGATAGTATCGATGGGAAGAAAAGATCCCGCGAGAATGGCCCTCAACGGGGTAAAATTATCAGCTATACAACACATCTAAAGCAGGAATAACTCAAGATCAGAACAAAAGCAACAAGCAAACGGGCGGTCAAGAAGATCAAGAAAACGACAAGATATTGCATTAGTACCATAGAGTCCAACCGGGTCTATTTCCCGCCCGTAGTCTACAAGATAAACTGTAGGGTAAGACCGTGCCAAAAAACCATCTTCGAGTATCAATACACTGGAATAACCGAAGTAAGACGACTATACCACTAAGTCTACCACTGACGCGGGCCCAACAGTATGAGACCCGGGCAGCGCAGACGGATGTAGGCCAAAATAAGCAGAGGAGAGCGTGATATATCGTGATATGCGTGAAGGATGATGGCGCCTGGTGACGGCGCTAAATAGATATGCGACGACGACGCAGGGCCATGCTTCTAGGATAATGGTGGTAGAAGTCGAAGAGGAGGGCTTAGTGCTTGCGACCTTTCTTCTTCTTGCCTCCGTCGACGATGGCGCCTGCGGCAGTGATGGCCTTGGCGAGGTCGCCCTTCTTGTACATGTATTGGATTTCGTCGAAGGTGCCGACGGTCTTCCCGCCGATGAGCAGGATGGGAATGTCGTTCGACTTGGTGAGACGGAAGAGCAACGGTTTGAGGACATCCTCGTCGGCTGGGGATCAAAAGGAGCGGGTCAGCGGGATATTACAGATTGTTGATACGGTTTGATCAATCTGGACGCTGCAATGTCAAAGGATAGGGGCGTGAAATAGCAATTGCGGACGGTGCTTTCGTGGAATGAACATCGGTTGAGAGAGATAGACTCACGTCGATTTTCGAGCTCAATCACCGCTGGAGAAGGCTTCAAATTGAGCTCGCCGAGCATCTTCTTCAAATCACGCGAAACCGGCGAATGCAGCTACATCTCCAATGAGCATCAGACAATGAAGCAGAGCAAGCCACGCACCTTGGAATAGAGAACCACGGGGTAATGCACCCAAGAATCCGCTACCAGCTGCTCCAGCTCCTGGACCGCGTGAGGACCACGAGTGTTAAAGTCGAGAACGAGCTCCGGGTCTATGGGACGCGACGGGTCGACGCTGGAAGGAATAACGTTCTCTGCCAGGCTTGCCAAAAAGCTGGTAAGGACCGCGAGCTCTTGGTCAGGTGTGAGTTGCAAAGACGAGGTTGCAGTGCCAATGGAGCTATCGGAATCGTTTGCGCTGGAGCTACCTGAGCCCTGGCCTTTACTCTGGCCGCGCTGAGAGGCCAAACGGTACGCCTCTGATGACAGACGCGAAAGGCGCTGTGCAGCCAGTCCGGTGAAAGAGTTGTCGCCCTCGCGGTGGGTGATTTGCGACAATGAAGGTGGTGAGACTAGCAAAACGTATCCTGAGATGAGGACCAAAGCAAATAAAGCCAGGAACGTCGTTCTCTGCCAGTACTGCTTAGTCTTGTTAGCTCCGTATGCAGACTTCTCGTGTTGGAAGACATTGAAGACTGCCAGGGCTGGGGTGATTGGAGGTGATTCGAGTGAAATTTTGCCCATGTCGATGGTGCGAGCGGAAACGTTGCGGCGGTGAGACATCGTAGGCTGTGTAAAACGAGTGTGTGGGTTAATTAGCGTGGCTTTGGCACGTTGGAGGCCGAGATGAATGACGAACAAAGACAAAAAGTCGTGGACGCCGCCCACCGACCACACTGCCCGAAAGCCACTATGGCACGTGACCATTCCTTGGCGACCGCCGACCGCGGCGTTGAGACTTGGCACTCAGCGACCATGTCGTCGTCGACGTTCACCACTACCACCAGGTGCGACGTCTGAGTATGGGGCGAAGATAGAACGAGGACACCTCTAACGACAGGACCGTCATTGTTGAGTGGCAGAGCTTCCCAGGCGACACTGATTGCGTCAATGAGGTCTGGATGCCACTACTATCCTTTACAGTTTAAACATGAGTTCTAACCCCAAAGCTCGTTCTCCCGCAGGTCAGTTTCACAGTGACCGACCCCGTAGATGTCCCTCTTGACTTTTTGCAATGAGTACCTGGTGCATGACTGAGCCAGTCAATCGCCAGTGGGTATTCCAGGCATGCAAAACGCATTCTTACGGTAAAATGTCGCGAATCGCGATGACTGCCGCTTACCCCGACTCGAGCACATGATGCTTCATGAGCTACGCCATCAGTAATCAGACTATGGCTCTTCCGTGAACGAGTAAGTCTTGTTGGCGTATTGGTATTGGAATGCTAAGTTCATCATCAATTTCAGAACGGGCAAACGAAATTCGGACCTTGCGCACATTAAATTGTTGCATGCAACGTCAGCAGTGGCTGCTATGGGGGTCCTCATAGACCCTACAACATTGAGAGTCGCCTCGTGCTCAGTCTATATATCACTGTCGTCCCTGACGCTGATGCTCTGGGCCCATTTTCAGCAGTAAGCCGCAGCAGCTACTGTGTCGGACTTGAGTATTACGGGACATGGCAGAGAGAGATGGACCCATGACCAAGGAATAACGGATTCCGTAAAGTTGTCCTGGTTCATTGGTGAGCCGAGCAAGAGCGACTTGCAAATTGTCCCGTTTATACTCAGTCAAATCATCAGAGTACGAAAGGCGTTCGCACCGGCTACCAAAGCTTCATCGTCTGACGGAGCGCGACTGGCCATCGGACTGTCCTACACAACGCCGTTGGAGAACGGCATGTATTCCTGGAGGCCTACTTGTCGTTGCGCAAATTTTCAGCTGACAAGAACCCTGACCATCGGCCGTCCGCGCTCCTATGGAAGGACGCTGAGGGGATGGAAACATAACATCTTGCCACTGTTGCATTCTGGGGCGTTTGGAAATCAATATACGAAATGAACAGTGTTTAAGCTTTGGTAAGGTACGTTTGTTGTGCCTTTTATGGAACTGATGATGTCTAATCCACCTTCACAATGTCGGTCAGGTGGCATACCCACAGGGTGCACCATCGATGATGCCATTCGTGAACTGTATGGGTAGCAACTCTTGGTTTGTTATTTGAGTTGGTATTCTGCAGTCATAGAAGAAGCTGTGACTCCGGTCTGAACTGAAAGGCGGCTATGCCGACCGAACAGGTACACCGCACCGTGACCGGATGATCTTGACGCTTGGATTCGCAGCTGATCCTAATGTTACTCTCGTGGTCTCCGATCCGACTTGCTCCCCGCATGTGAGCGTCCGTGATTCCGATCACCCAAGAGAAATCTTACTCAGGTGTGTAATCACTGTTCGCATTCTCTCCTACCCATTTGTATTTTTCTGACATTCACATACAAGAGTTACTCTGCTATACCTTCCCAAGACGGCAACTTCTGCTCGTCCGATGGGCTTGCATATGGACCGAAGTGCATTTTATACAGCAACTATTGGCATCAAGCACTCTAGACACGTCTGGATTCGTTGTACATAATTCCCCCGCCGCTACCGTCTTCTTTGTGGCTACGCACGTCTATCCCCAACTACATCCGATTCACACCGCCCCAGCCACCAAGCGCTTCTTCCGGCTTGAGAGTGTAAGCGGGCGCCAAGCGGGACAGTCTGGTCTGCGACCCCGAGGCCATGCGCAATCAAGACCGTGTCGTGCAAGAATTCCGAAGCACCGAAGACGTGCTCGTCTATAGAATTGACTTTGACGGGGAAAGCTTGTATGGCGCGGTTCCAACGCGCGGGCACACTCCGAACGCACAGGACATTGCTTTCACACTGTCAAAATTTGTTGACAGCTGCCCTGAAAGGCTAACAAGAACGAACGAGTGTTGCACGAGTATAAAACCTGCTGGCATGGATGGTGGAAAAGCATCGCAGCAAGCCCCTCTTCTCCAGCTCCAATACCAACCTACTACATCTACTCCTCAACGCCTCAGCTTCTCATTTCGCACGTTTACTCAACTCTATCAATGGCCGCTTCCACTTCCCAATACGACAACATCTACCTCGCCAAGCAGAATGGCGAGCTTGTCCTCCAACAAGGCCAAAACCCCAATAAGCTTGCGCATGTTGATGAGCGTGTTCTTATTGTCGGTGGTGGTGTTACCGGCCTCACTGTGAGCGAAATGGGACTTCCCTCACAAAGCTATGCTAACCTTATCATGTAGAACGCGTGGGCACTACTCGACGCTGGCTACTCAGTGACCGTCGTCTCTGATCGTTGGGCCTCACTCGAGAACCGCATCACCTCTCAAATCGCCGGTGCTCTGTACGTACACGCCCCTTTAGTACAACAAGCATGTACTTACCACAGTTCCCATGCTTAGGTGGGAGTGGCCTCCAGCTGTTTGCGGCAGACACACCGACGTCATCTCACTTCGTCTCTCCAAAACTTGGTGTCAGACTTCCTACCGCGCTTTCCAACATCTCCAGGAGGTTCTTCCGGCCGATGGACAGTCGGGTCATGGTATCCGGTTACGTACCGCGAACTTCTTCTTCGACAAGCCACTTGAGACGAATGATGAGGAGCTCGAAAAGATGAAGGAGATAGAAGAAGCTAAGGTTTGTGATCGGACCACGAGTTAAACTAGGGTTCTTCGGCCGTTAACAAAGGCCTTCTTCGACAGATCCCAGGATTCGAGCGCGACCGTCTCCTAGCCACCAAAAAGGCCGTCAGTCAAGAAGCAGGCATCGTCGACGCTTACAAGCACATCTCTCCCGTCATCGACACTGACGCCTACATGTTCTGGCTGCGTAACCTCGTAGCCGCCAAGGGCGGTAAGCTCGTCACTGAGCGTATCTCTGGTGACTTGCTCGAGCACGAGGATGAGCTCCTCGCTGCTTACGACGCTCAGTACATCATTAATGCGACGGGTCTCGGAGCCTTCGAGGCAGCCGCTGATAAAACTGTCTACCCTCTTCGTGGGGCGCTCATCCGAGTCGTCAACGACGGTTCAAAATTCCCGAAGGTCACTGAGGCACTCGTAGTCGCCAACGACTACAGCAAGCGCGACGACGACGGAGGCATTGTCTTTATCGTGCCTAGGAACGACCAGACACTCATTCTTGGTGGTAAGTTCGTTCCACGTCACTCAATATGGATAGTTATTAACAGTTTCTGTCTATACAGGTATCGCCCAGGCCAACGAGGGCAACCTTGACCTGACCATCGACAGCCCCGAGATGCGCCGCATGCGCATTCGCTGCAACAAGTTCGTGCCTGGACTCGCGGACGCTCAGCTCGATGCAGAGCCAGTCGTTCAGGGCCTGCGTCCCGTGCGCGGTGAGAACGTAAGGGTCGAGCGCGAGCTTAGGAAGAAGGCAGACGGATCTCTCAGCCATATCGTCCACTCTTACGGACAGGGCGGCTCTGGGTTCACCCTCTCCTTCGGCTGCGCAGGAGACGTGTTAGGCTTGATTGAGGAGGCCAAGGCTGGCATTGAGCCAACGCCTATCAAGTCTGAGCGCGCTTTGGCTGCGGCATCTGCATAGAGTAGAATCTATTTTGAACTTTGCATACATCACTATTCTTTCACGGTATCTGGTGGATATTTATTCCTAGCCATATTGTATCGTTACTTACACACTTGCTAAATTCATCGATTTTGCGGATCAATTTGATCGAGTGCAGGCGCTGGGCGCATCAAGACCTGTCATGTTTTGCAATTGACTTTTTCGTCTTATTACTCCTTCGTCCCTACCACCACCTTCTCAATAACACACGCAGCTCAATATCTACCATCATACGTTGAAGATCATACTTTAAACATGCCTAGAGCAACTACAGATCGCTTCTCGCGTGCCCACCAGCCGTCGTCCAAGTCCAAATCCTCAGGGTCTGGTGAAGCCTCGACCTCCGCCGCTGCTCGCAATCCAATCTTCAATACAGAGCGTTTCGGACAGCATATCCTGAAAAATCCTCAGACAGCAGACACGTACGCTTCGCCTCTATCAGTGCATAAACCTGTTGACTAAGGCTTGTTGAGCGTATAGGATCGTCGAGAAGGTGGGTCTGTCTGTAAGCGGGAATAGAACTGACAGGATTGACGACCGTACTCAAGGCTAATCTACGACCTACGGATAAAGTGCTTGAAGTTGGTCCAGGTACAGGAAACCTTACTGTGAGGATCCTGGAAAAGGCAAAGCATGTAACAGCGGTCGAGATGGACCCTCGAATGGCGGCGGAGTTGACGAAGCGCGTGCAGGGAAAGTGAGTTCCACGAACCTCCAATAAGCTATCGGATACAGTCGTTGACTGTGGGTGTTCCTGTGCTGCTCTAGACCTGAACAACGGAAGCTCGACATCATGATAGGAGACTTTGTCAAAGCTACTCTGCCATACTTCGACGTCTGCATCTCGAACACTCCCTATCAAATATCCTCACCGCTCATCTTCCGCCTTCTTTCACATCGCCCCCTCTTCCGCACAGCAATTCTCATGTTTCAACGAGAGTTCGCTATGCGGCTGGTTGCAAAGCCGAGTACTGAACTATGGTCTCGACTATCGGCCAACGTTCAACTATACGCTAAAGTGGACCTGGTAATGCATGTCGGTAAAAACAACTTCCGTCCGCCACCGAAGGTCGAGAGTAGTGTCATTCGCCTGGTGCCCCTTGATCCGCCTCCACCGGTCGAGTTTGGGGAGTTCGACGGCTTGGGACGAATCATCTTCAGTCGAAGAAACAAGACGATCCATGCTAACTTCCAGGCGAAAGGGGTTCTGGAGATGCTTGAAAGTAATTGGAAGACCTGGGCTTCCACCAACAATGTCGTGCGTATCCGCCATATTTACGATTCCTATGTTTTTGCTGACTCGAAATGTCACAGATGATTGAAGATGATTTCGATATTAAGAGTAAAGTAGACGAAGTTCTTACCGACACTGGATTTATGGATCAAAGAGCTGCGAAGATGGGTGTGGACGAGCTATTGAAGTAGGTTTCTTCGACTTACTTGGATAGCTGCCTTATATACTGACTATCAATAGGTTACTATCTGCCTTCCACGACGCCGGCATACACTTTGCATAACGGGTCCTCTGCGCGAAGCTCTACATTGCCCTTCAGCAGCTCGATATGCTCCAGACATCACTAAGTGTACATTCCTCGGTTAGCAACTCACGAGAAGATGCTTTATCAGCGCAAAGGAGCTTGCTCAGCGAATTGCTGGTTTGCCTGCACCCTACAGCGTTGGGAGATGCAGGGCAGGGCCACGGGTGGCAGTCACTCTCACGTGTAGCTCGGGTAGCTTTATTACGTTGTGGAGCCCAACGAGAGTATGCATAAGCTCCCTTCCCAGGGGTCGTGATATGCGCTTCTCCGAATAAAAGAACACTTACTCTGGGTTGCCTTTTCTGACGAAGCTGATGCGCGAATGACCTACGCTGACATCATATCTGCGCGATGCGTAAAGTCTCTGGTAAGCTGCTCTCATGATCAGTGGATCCTTGCTGACTGAGTGGTACCAAACAGATGTCGTATATATCGAGTGTGCTGTTCATATAGATGTGCTAACATGTTCCCCTTCTTCACCCTAGTCGACGGTCAACCCCATCTGTCCGTACGATAGTCAATGAGAATATAGCTGGCCGCTTCACCAGCGCGAGATCCTTCTCCTCTCCCTCTACGCATCAGATATCACCGCCGTAAATGCATTTGGTAGGGATTTCGATGACTAGGGGACTACAGAGCGTCAAACACCTCACTGTGGACATCCGTGAACGCCGAAGCCCAATGCCACTATACCACGCTCCCTCGAGATATACAGCGTTTTGTTAACTGGTTACTGTAAGTGAACTACCACTGCGTGCCGTAAGCTGAACAATCGTCATAGGTTGTTGGCCTTGGGTGTGTCTGACAGCCATTGACCGGTTGGTGGCGATGACTTGACGTAGCCTGTGAGCGTCAGCAAGTCAGCACATCCGGGGATTTGGTGGCCATTATCCGCCAGGCAGGTGAGAGCCGTGTCCGCGTGTATCACTGATTCCTGCTTTACTGACGTTCCCATATACAGATCCATCAGGCATCGAAGTTTGCACTGCTATTGATGGCTGCTTACAATAACCTCCGACCGGACTACCATGATTTCGTACTGCTCGTACACGACCATCAATTTCGCGTCTGCATGATCAGTCTGGCCCATCTTGTATTACATATCGAAATTGATTCACGTCGTGAATCCGCAAAGAACGGAAAGATTGCACATCCATTGTCATCATACGGAAGATGAAGGTACGTTGCATCCGTTCTTCTTCCCGCCATCGTACCTTCTAAATCGCTCATGAAGTAATATCCGGCCAAAGAGCTAACGGCAGGAGTGCAGTACAACAGCTTAACCATGTCTCAGCCGAAGTCATAGAGAAATGGAAGACCGGTCTCATGGTCGTTTCCTAGTCGCCGCTCCTCAATGCTTGCGACATGATTAGGCATTAGACGCAATCGCAAGTAACAGTCGTAGTACTCCAGTCCCCGGCGTCTGTGACTTTCTATTCGTAGCAGCCTACAACAGCATTAAAGCCGTGAGTTTGTATTGTAATGTCGCACGGTTTCGTTCTCATCTCATCCGTTGACAGTAGACACGCAACGTCTGGAGGTCATGGACACAGCATTGCTTAAGCTTCAGCAAGGTTATTGCTAAACCTCCGATGCTTCATCGCGCGTCAACTGACAGAATCCATCGTCGTGCCCTATGGCTCGTCTACCCTTACCTTTTCGAGGCTTATGTCCCTACCTTCGGACGTCACTCGAGGCTGGTTGCTGGATGACGCACAGAGGTTTGACAGCTCCGATGTTCTGCTAGGTCTCAATCCGTGTACAACTCGGATAGATGGACAGAGTATACACTATTCCCGAGTGTGCGTCACTCTCATGATCTGCCAGGTGTGTATCGTTGTGTCCTCTAGGCTCTACTCCGGTTTACGACTTATCTCTGTATAAAAGCTGGTCCAACAACTGTCCACCTCCAACAACCAATTTCTCCTCGTCTCTCCCATCTCACAGCACTCGCACGCCTCTACAAATCATAATGGCCACACTCTCATCTTCAGCCGCAAGTATCTACCTCGCCAAGCAGAACGGAGAGCTCGTTCTCCAACAGGGAGAGAGCCCGAACCGACTCAAGCACACAGATAAACGTGTACTCATTATTGGTGGTGGCGTTACCGGATTGACTGTAAGTCATAGTTGTGACCCTGAACGATAATACAGCTACTTACCAAGGATGTGCAGAACGCCTGGGCTCTCCTTGACGCCGGATACTCAGTAACCGTCGTGTCCGAACGATGGGCGTCACTGGAAGACCGCATAACATCCCAGATTGCGGGAGCACTGTGAGTGAATATCTGATATTGTGAAAGCCACATACTCAATAGTGTTGTATAGTTGGGAATGGCCACCTGCTGTCTGCGGTCGGCACACAGATCTTGTGTCTCTGCGTTTGTCGAAGGGATGGTGCATGACTTCATATCGTGCCTTCGACCAGCTCCGCAAAATTCTTCCTGCCGATGGTGCTGCTGGCCACGGCATCCGTATGCGGACTGCCAACTTCTTTTTCGACAAGCCAATTGAACAAAATGCCGAAGAATACGAGAAAATGCTGGAGATTGAAGAGGCAAAGGTGAGATCTATCTTAGTTCATCCTAGGGAATACTTGTCTCATCGTCAATCTCAAGATACATGGCTTTGAGCGCAACGCGTCTTTGGTAAATCGACACGCCATCAGCAAGGAAGCGGGCGTCATCGATGCTTACAAGCACGAGTCCCCTGTCGTCGACACCGACGCGTACATGATGTGGCTTCAAAACCTTGTCTCATCCAAGGGCGGAAAACTCATCACCCAGCGTATCAGCGGCGACCTGCTGAGTCAAGAAGACAAGCTGCTCGAAACGTTCGACGCGCAGTTCATCCTCAACGCCACTGGTCTTGGAGGGTGGGAGCTTGCCTCAGATAAGACTGTTTACCCACTTCGAGGTGCCCTCATCCGTGTCGTCAATGACGGGACGAGGTTCCCTCTTGTCACCGAGGCACTCGTAGTTGCTCACGACTACGACAAGCGCGACGACGATGGAGGAATTGTCTTCATTGTACCTAGAAATGATAGAACACTTATCCTCGGGGGTAAGCATATTCTTTCTATCATTCCGAGGAGTTGGTCCTAATTATCGTTCTATCTAGGTATCGCTCAACCTAACGAGGGCAAGCTCGATCTGACGCTCGAGAGTCCCGAGATCAAGAGGATGCGCGCAAGATGCAATCGCTTTGTTCCTGGTCTGTCTAAAGCAGAGCTTGATCCAGTCTCGCCTCTGGTTCAAGGTCTTCGACCAGTTCGAGGGGAGAATGTTCGTGTAGAGCGGGAGCTGCGCAGGAAGGACGACGGCTCACTCAGCCGGATTATTCACTCCTATGGTCAAGGAGGCTCTGGCTTTACTCTCTCCTTTGGGTGCGCTGGTGATGTTATTTCATTGGTTGAGGAAGTAGCTGCGGGCGTGGCTCCTACACCCATGAAGTCGGGTAATTGAAGGCGTTTCAAGTAGCTCTTTGTCCTGATCCTATATACCCACATCTCGCGTCTTTCACAACAATAATTTATTATGAAACATACTATGTATTTTAACAACATCTGTACCATTATTCACAAATCAAACTAACGCATATCGTTACTTTTGCTCGTTCTACTATCAAAGTTCGCGGCCACCGATGGCTACTTCATTTGGGCATAACAACCTTTGTGGCGTTAGACGCCTGCGAGCTAACCACTTGTACCGCATCAGTTCACTTCGCACGCTCCGTTGTTACTGGACGACGACGACAACGTTCTCCTCTCAGTGCAATTTACACTTCGTCCTCGTACAAAACCGCCCACAATATGGCAGGATCTCCATATCGGCGCCGTCGCGTTATTTGGTCTGTGATACTCCTTGCGTTTGGCACGCTGTGCTACCTGGCTACCCAGACGGATTCATTATCCGCATCCTGGTCCCTGCCTTCATACCTCAAAGATATTGGTCTTTCGTCTTCTTCATCTCCAGCTCGAGTCGTTGCTGATGCCAAGGCCAACGATCTTATTGAAGCAGGAAGACCGCGCGTGCAAGAGATCCATGGCCTACTGCATTTCGTCACTGCTTACCCTGAGCGGAGATTTAACGAAGACGCTGGCAAGATTAGAGTCGTTGGCTTGGGGGAGGTTGAAGTCAACGGCAATGAGCCGGTGGACCTGAGAGTATACGCTCCAGATGGAGATGACAACTGGCTGAGCCATACCAAAGTCCTCAGAGGGACGCATCCTTTGATAGTGTTCAGCAAGTCTTATTGCCCGTAAGCACTCTCCATTCTCCTTGATAGTATCATTACCTGAGCCCATCTCAACAGATACTCGAAGCGGGCAAAGGCATTGCTTAATACTTACGGGCTCTCTCCACCTCCAACCGTCATCGAGTTGGATCTACGCTCTGACGGACCAATTATCCAAGCTATCCTCAAGCGGCTCACAGGTCGTGGGACAGTCCCCAACGTCGTACTACAGGTACGTGGATCTACTCCACATTTGTTGGCTATACTGACCATTTTGGCTTCGGTCACAAGGGTGCTCCTATCGGCGGATCTGATACTATACAAGAATTGGATGAGAAGGGGGAGTTGCAAGCAATCCTTGAGGAGGCAGGATTGATCGTCAAAAAATCGTGATGTATCACTATTCCCAATCCCTTGTTGTATTAGTACAGGTATGTTTAAGTTATATGGAATACCGGAAACGTGATTCTGCTATCATTGCTTAGGATATCTGTCCTTGACTATCGTCAAAGCTCTCCTGACATAATTGACCACGAATCCCAAGATCACCTCCTGAATACTCGCCATAGCATGCGACACATGGGCAACAGTATATCGATATTAGGTACTACTTATGTGTATATTATCTTGCGAAATTGTTCGAAGTCACTGCGCATGTATACTCCACATTTCTACCTGCAGCTGATTGACGTCAGCCTCTCACGGTCTCACAGCTTGGTAAGCAGATTTGAAGGTTGCCACTTTGAGGCGTGATGACTGGTCGTGAGTGCTCACTTTGAGCAGCTAGTAGCTACGCTAACATCAGTTCATCGTTAGAGGTTCTTGCGCAATCTTTGTGACCACGCGACGTATGACGGTGCCGATACGAGTCGAGTCATACTAAATAAGCTCCTGATATATAAGAAGACAAGACGACGTGCTCCAATACATCTCAATCGAAAAGCACAACCATCCGCTATGGCCTTTGTCAACTCTTACAAGCCGCCCGTTGTAGAAGATCTCTCCACGTATGCCAACTTCGGACCAGATCCCTACGACATCAACTTCTGTTTTCCCGTAGACTTCACAGCACTCGAATCCGATAAAGTCAAACTCGTGCCGTTCATTCCACGACTCTACGCGGAGATTTACCTCGAACAAACCATTCAGCATCGGGATCTTAATGTGTGGTACTCGAGCAAACCGCCATCTTCGCTGGGAGAAATGTTGTACCTCCTCGAGACAATCCGTGCCAACCCCTCGATTTTAGGACTCGCCATCATAGACAAAGGCCGTCCGGACCCTTCACACCCCTCATGGGCGGGTAGCTTAGCAGGGTTCATTGCCCTCGCGAATGTCTCACCTGAGAACCTCAGCGCGGAGGTCGGTAGCGTACGCACCTTCCCCGCATTCCAACGTACCTATGTCACCTCGCATGCCGCCGGCTTGCTTCTCAAGTATTGTCTTGAGCTACCTACTGCGACACCCACTCCCGGATTGGGGTTGAGACGTGTAGAGTGGGGTGCCACCAAGGGCCATGTCGCCTCTACGAAGGCGGCCGAGCGGATGGGGTTCAAGCGAGAGGGTATTACGAGGTGGCATAAGGTAGTATACAATAAGGACAAGAAAGGGCCAGAACCACGGAGAGGTGATCCATTGGAAGGTTACTTGCGATCAGACACGGAAGTGTTTTCTCTCTGCGCTGATGATTGGGTGGAGGGAGGGAGAGAAACCGTGTTCGTAGCCTTAGAAAGGAAGGCGTAGGAGTGAGATACATTGACGGAGGATAGAGTTCCAGACTTACCAAGCTTGCGCTTTGAGGCGGGAAGCATAGACGTACGATTCGCGTGTGCTGTAATAGCCCTGTCGTAAAACTCTTCAAGCTAGATGATCGCAAGCTGTGAATTGACGTTCGCGAATAAATATCCCACAGCTCACCGAGAGAACTAATCCGTGATAAGGTATGATCACAGTAAATTCAACGACAAGCCCACGCTTACGCATAGCAGAAATTTTCTGAACAACACTGTCGGTAGGAGAGCCATGGTACCATTGATACCCAAGAAAGTCAGTCATCATCTCGCGGCGAATCCATATCTTAGCGGTGTGAAGCTTGTCCATGCGTGATAGTTGAGCAAAGATAGCATGGAGTTGCTCTTCAAGATCGGCAAATGTGAATGTGCCAGGCGCGGGAGATAAACCGAGTGCGATCGTTTCGATCAGCGGCCGTTGTAGTGTACTGAGACCCAGGGCCACTCTTCGAGGAAAACCGCAATTGTATGAGTACAATTCCAGGCACTTCAGTTGGGTATTGTGCGAGTAATCATGAGGGTAGAGGTAGTCAGGATCTACGGCTTGGAGCAGCGCCATTAGCCTTTCATCCTGAATAGGGCGTATGCAGGTGGTATTTACCTGCGTATGGTAAAATGTCACACTCCATTGGCGAGGTTAGCTTGGTAAGCTTAGAGCCAAAACTCTCAAGAACTTCACGAATTGTACGGCTTCTCTCGTTTTCGTCTCTGTTGATATCCAGCTCTACATCGTGCCGTTTGTCCCGAAGAGTAGGGTGCTTGAGCCACTCCGCGAATGCCACTATGCCATCTAAGTCATCCTCGTCGGATAGCCGTAGGGTTCGCAGAGATCTTGGAGCGGGAGGGCAAGCAGAGGCAGATCGAGGATTCATGTGGAGTCTACAGAGGACGTCAACCTTCCAAGTCTTGAGAGACCATCGCGATATGTTGAGTTCGTCGAGCGATGTAAACAAGGAGACGAAGACTGAGAAACGTCTGAAACTGCTAAACCTGACGTTGTGTATACTCATCTGTTTGATCTGTGCGCCACAACTCGCAGCAAATCTACGGATGGTTGGTGATTCGAACCAAATGGTGCTATCCCAGGCGTCTAGCTGTGAGACGTGTACCTCCTGCGGGAAGTCACGTATGCTGGGATAACGGAAAACCTTGAGCCTCGACTTGTAGCTGCTGGGAGTAATTGTTACAGTGCGATGCAAGATGCGCTGAGCTGGGCCTGTCCAACTCGACCTGACGAGAGCACAGGCTCTCAAACAGCTTCGCGCTGGATCGACATCGCCCCGACAATCAGGACCTAGGAAATATTCGAAAATGATGGTGAGAATCTCCGGAGGACAAATGTCTGCCTATAACGAGTTATTTTAGACCGCGCCAATAAGTAAACGATCTGATCCTTACTGAGGAGAGAGATCTTTGAAGGACTGCTTGAGAGCTCATGTCAGGATGTATCGGTACTTGCGTGCGAGGTGGTGGTGGAGAGTTTCATACCAGACTCTCTCTATATATGTACGGCAGAGTGCCACACGCGAGATTATCGCCACACTCGCAAGCTGACGTTGTAAACCGGATTTGTCGTTAAGGAGAGAGGAAGTACCATACCCACGGCGACGATGCAGCACCAGCGCGGCACCGCGGAGCACACAATACAAGGTACCGGCGTATTGTACTGTACAGCATCAAATTTCGGTGCTATAGTGGACCTATCTTCGTTGTTATACTCATAAGCTGCGTAGCGAAGAGGAGAAAAGACACACCGTAACCTTCAGCGCCCACGCCACATAGCCTTGCTAAACAACGTCGACCATATAGAAGGCGAATCACCATCAGACATGGTATGGTTTATTGTAGTACTGTACCTGTGCAGAGTAGTATAGAGCGATATAGATAATCGAGAGAACAACGCAGAAGGATGCTACATAGCCATGATCGAGATTGTGGGCATTCGTCCTGCTTTACGGAAGACATCGGTCAGCTAAGTGTCTATGATTCTCGATATCATAATTTACAAACCGACGGTGTCAATCCAACATAGCTTTGACCGTGACTTCTACGTTGATCCCCTTTTTTCGCATGCTGGCAAGCTTCCTGACGATAACACCGCTTAAAGGGCCATGTCGTGTTCTACAACCCAGGTGTGGCATCACAGTACTGTCGAGAATACATATTGCGGCAACTCGAAGCTCATTCATAGAAGATAATTCAGTGAGGACGTCGTAAAGCTGCTTTTCGATATCCATATATGCGGACGTCGAGGGTGCGAGGACGAGATTGAGGGAGACCGTTTGCAGAGGTGAGTTTCGAAACGTAGCAAGCTTCTCTGCTACCGGGTGCGGAGAGTTCCATCCAACCGTGCACATATGCAGAGACTTCAGACGAGTGTTGCATGGGTGAGTTAGTTCTGAAAAAGAGTGGGTGAGTAAGAGCACAGTGTCCCTATGTTGAACTTTACGAATAACATCTGTGCCGTAGCCAGGCTCTATAGGCAACGTCAATTTGGTCAGCCTGGAGCCAAAGGCCTTGATAGCAGCACGAAGAGCGGGGTCTTGTTCTTGTCCATGTCGGAGAATCTCTAGTTCCACGTCGGGCCTATCATTCTCGAGAGAAGGGTGTTTGAGCCACTCCGCAACAGCCAACATGCCACCCAATTCAGGTCCACACTCTTGGGATAGCCGCACAGTTCGCAGAGATTTTGGAGGGGGACAGCATCCGTCAGGGGACAGGGGATTGGAACGAAACCGCTTGCACTGGCCAGATGTCCAGTTGCAGATGGCCCAGCGAGATAGATCGAGTTCTTCGAGCGATGGAAACAGGCCGACGAAGTTAGAGAAGCGTTTGAAGTTGCCGAAGGAGAGCTCTCGTATACGGAGTCGTCTGATGTGTGTACCACAGTTCGCAGCAAATGTGAGGATATGTTCTGATCTGAGCCAAGCCGAGCATTCCAAGTACGCCCGTTGAGACACTCGCAGTTCTTGAGGGAAGTAGCGTATATGGGGAACACTGTATGCTTTCAGCCTGGATGAATAGTTGCCACTCGTGATTGTAATAGTGCGATGTAGGAGCCGCCGAGCAGGGCCGGTCCAGTTCGACCTGACCAGGGTACATGCCTTCAGCCAGCTGCGCGCTGGTTCAACATCGGCACTGTCACCGGGACCGACGAGAAACTCAAATATCATCGATAGGATCTCAGCTGGGAAAGTGTTTGCCTGCGTGGAAGCACTAGAATCAGGCTGGGATAGCAAACAGATTATTTGCACAACTCACTGGTCCGAAAGGTTTCTCTACGATGGAACTCATGTTAGTCTTGGTTGAAGGTTTGTTTGATGCCGTGAGTATGAAGGAGACGGTCAGATATAACTTTCTTTATATATATATATACCTATCCAAACTGGTAGCCACATAGGATGATCGTGTATAGCATACGCTATACGCACAATCTGTCCCAATATACAGTGCCGCCACAACATGGAAATACGAGGCTCACAAGTGGCGCTGCGTTTAATAGTGAACAATCTCTGCCTGAAGACTATCATCATGCGGCAATTGTCAAGTGGGGTGGCATCTTACCTACCAGAATGAGGGAAGTGCGACTATCTCATCGCCACCGCATGCCGTTGTTTCCTTTGCACTGTTACTTGTATCTGTTGAGTAGGGTTCGTTATATTCGGTACGTAGCTTGAATGATATACACAGCATTGTTTTGTACATGTAACATTAGGGTATCTATACCAAACCCAGATCAGCCACCGCTCGCCAAACTCAAGGATAATAGTCACCTTAGAAACTCCAAATCCTACACCTGCTGCCCCGACTCACAACTCCATCTGCACGTCCTCAACAATAATATCCTCCGGACAAAGCCTCCTCCTTCCCTGATCCCACCTCCTCAAATACTCACTACACCGATCTCCAAACACAGTCAACCCATCCAAAAACCCCTTCGGTATGACATCCTTCCTCTGCTCCCACGGCTTCAAATCAACATGGCCGCACCGGTCAAGACAAACAAGGATCATCCCAAAGCTATACGCATCCGCCAGCCGTGCGTCCTGACACTCTCCTCGCAGCACTTCCGGCGCGCTGAACGGTCGGGTACCCGGGTGGATCTGCTCTATCTGCCGGTAGGGTGCTGGCGGTAATTGTTGTGTTGGCGTAGATGCGCGAGAGGATTGAGATACGAAGCGAGAGTTTGCGCGGGAGAGAATTGGAGGTTGGGGTGGCGGTGGCGCTGCGAGGTCGTCGTGCGGGTTCACGTATACCGAGTCGGCTGAGACGGATCGACCAAAGTCCAGGAGCTTGATGGTGTTTGCTGAACTGGTGACTTGGATATTGAGCAGGGACAGGTCTCCGTGGCTTAGTCCGAATGAGTGCAAATGTGTAAGCCCGTCGAGCAATTGATTGTGGAATTCAATCTTCTGTGCTCGTGTCATGATCTCTGGCTCCTTGGAGATCACATCCCATAGCGTGCGGCCGTCGATATATTCCAGCACCATTCCGACGTTCTCAAGCGAGCCCAAGAAAGCTGCGATGTTCCTGTGGCGGGTGACGGTGGTGTATACACGCAGTTCCGCTAAGAACTGTGTCGTGACGTCGTGCGCGTTAGACTGCATCTCGTCGTTGATCTCGAGCTGCACGACGTTTGGCTTCTTGACGACGCATTGGAACACTTCAGAGGCAGATCCTGTGGCGAAGGGTGCGAGATTGCGCGTCGGGTCTGGAGGGGCGGCATACGATGTCGGTGTGGGGAAGGAGAATATAGACGCTGGATTCGTCGGGGGTCGGTAGATGGGCGACGACGCGTGCGGTGTACTCGTGTATGTCTTCGTTGTCGACCGATGGGGAAACGACGGCGTTCGAGAGACGGTGTGCGGCGTTTCATGGGCGACTGACGTCTGATGCGTTGAATAGGGCCTTGGTGTCGACGGGACTTCGGCTTGTTCTTCATCCTCCAGCTCGACTATTGAAAGAAACCTCACCTGAATGACCATCAGGCGTGCCACTACGACCATTGTCACGTACCCATCCACCAGTTCTTCTTCGACGTGAGGGTAAGGCGTTTGACATGCATCGTGTTTGAGCTCGGGGCCATCGTCGCGGGGAAAGTAAGTAACGAAGATGACGGTAGGAGTTAGAGGGCAAATGGCCAGGGTTCAAGTAGATATAGAGCAGTTGTCGAAGGTGGAGTCTCAGTTGAGAAGTAGATCTTTGGCAAAAACACAAGCCCAGCTGCTGCCCGCAGATCTACAGACGAGCACATGATGGTCGTTATCAAAGCTTCGATAACCGAAGATCAGCGGAAGAATCAGGTATTCCTGAGCAAAAGTGAGTCGGCCCAGGTTCGAACTGAGGACCTTCTGTGTGTTAGACAGATGCGATAACCAACTACGCCACCGACCCGTTAAGAGGTCTCCCTCAAAGGTATATACAAAGGAATGTGATAGTCCGCCCGCGGCCATGACATTGCGTCATGTTTTACTTATGTCGGGGACCGCGTTGTTCGCGTTCATAAGGCGGTGGCCTGCGTAGCTCCTACTCTACTTGACCTCTTCCCACCATCTCCTCGTACCCCCCCCCCATTGAGCCCAGGATGCAGACCGCCGCGTTCAACAGTGAGTATTTTATTCGATACGAATTCTCCCATAGGCAATCCGCTCTGTTCGACTCCGAGTCGGGGCGCACCCCAGGCACCACGGAACAAAAGTCCGCTCAAGGCCTTTCTATAGCCCGTCGCCCCGGCGGGCGGATGGCTGCGGTGGCTGCTGGTGGGGTATGTCTCTCGGGACAGCAACGGAAGCGCTGGATGTATGTCATACGGTCATAACTGGTTTGGCAGAATACCACTATGATACAGAACAGAGACACCCTGAATGTGGGCGCACCACGAATCAGCCACTGTGGCTTGGCTGGGCAGGCACGCACTATATATACGCTCGACATGGGTCGCTGGAGAGTCACCTAACTGCCACGCCCCGTTAACGACTTTCTGCACTTGTCCTTCCCTTGTCTATCTCTCCCTCTATCACACTATCAGCGAACTAATCTAATACTATGAACGTCACGAAAGCTCTTCGTCAGTCCCATATCACCCGCCGCATGATCCAAGGCGCAGCCGGCCGCTATGTACATGGCGAGAACCCATTGCACAGCAGAAATATCATTACACTCAAGGACCACATTGTAAGTTTCTGTTCGTAGTTACTTACTCGACCACGGTGCTCACCACCCTTCTCAGTTCTTTGAGAAGGCAACCGCAACAGGTGCTGGTCGTCACGGCACCGTTGAGTCGTTCGGCGACGCCCCGCTCAAGCTGAACATGGCCATGCCCAAGGCCGCCGGTGGAAAGGGCGACGGTCAGAATCCTGAGCAGCTATTTGCATTGGGTTACTCTGGTACGTTCTGCGTGTGCTTCTCGCGACTTCTCAGAGAACTCACTATATTCGCAGCATGCTTCCTCGGCGCTCTCCAACTTCAGGCGTCACGCGCGGGCAAGAAGGAGGCCGCAGAGGTGGCCAAGGTGTCTGCAAAGGTCTTCCTTGGACACCCTGAAGACGCCAATGTCGACGGCTTCGGTATAAGGGTGGAGATTATCGTCGAGAACTTTGACGACGACGCGGTGATTGCGGCAGCACATGAGGTGAGCAGCGAGTTTTACTACGACCTCCACTTGTCTAACGTCATACACAGTTTTGCCCATACAGCCGCGCACTTACACATGGCGTAGACCTCAAGGTCATCAAGGCCTAGATATGTACACCACATATACCCCCTTTGCTTTCGAACAGTGCTGTACTGTACCCATGACATAAATCGCAATGTATTCTTGTGTAACCCTCTTGTTTCGCATGAGTCCACTCGATCAAGATGCCATTCCGTGATTAGCGAGTACGAATCAGAACGAATCGAGTTTCCGCGACGCTTCGATGTGTAATGCCCACAACCACATGAGTCCGGGTGAACAGAACAGAGCTCGTCCGAGTCGGCTGCTGTGAATTCGAAAGTCGTGGTCACGGTGGGGTGGAGGCACGTCGGACGTTGCCGATCGAAGCACCGTCGCTCGAAAAGGCATGTCACGCAGTTCCCCTATATCGAGGTCGGATTCGGGACTTCTTCACCTCTTCACATAACGGGGAACGTGACATGTCCAAAACCGCGAAAAGTCGAACCAGCCCGTCTTCAACCTTCCTCTCCCCATCTCTCCCTCCACACCCGGATACCCCTCCATCTCTCCCTCCTTCTCGCGTCGCATCTTGTGTCTGGCTCTTCGAGTCATAACACTGCGAAGATGTTGATAACCCGCCTATGTGCGTGGCTCCTCATGATGACCTTCCCCGCGTACTTCACCACCACCTTCATCATGTACCATCGCCCCCAAATCTCTCTAGCGTTCCCCACACGCCCTTCCATCTGCGCACCCTCACCCGAGTACTACGAATCGCTCGCACAGCTCATCAACATGTCCATGCCGTCTCCTTTCTCCGCCCGAGTCAACGATGATCTGGATGACGGGCTTCCTTACGACTCAGAGTGGCGCAGGGCGATGGCGAAGAAACTGTACAAGGGGACGGAGAGCGCGACGGGCGAGGGCAGCGCGGGGAGTGCGTATGTGTTGAGGAAGCATCAGCTCGTGGAGCCCAAAGCGGCGTTGGAGCCAGAGTTACTTTCCAATGAGACGGACATCGAGGCACTTGAGGGTCAGTGGGACGACTGGTACTACAGTGACTTAATAGCTCTGGTTCATGGAAGGCGAAAACCGTGAGTGGTATTTCGTTGTCGTACGCGAAATTCCCGCTGATCTTGGCCTTGAATTGTGGTGCAAAACAGACGACAGATGGAAGGAAACACTTGGTTTGCGATTCTCCTCGAAGTAGGCCAGTTCGTACTCGTCCTGGCGATGGTAGCTGCGTTCGTCCTCGGTACATCAGAAATCATAGGCAGGAACCTCGAATCGGATGAAGCCCATCCGAAGAGGAAAGTCCAATTTGTTCGAACCGGTGGCGACGGCGGGCAGGATCAACCAGTTCAGAATCCTATGGACGTGGTCCCTCAGAACGCGCCTCCAATGTTGCTTCCACCCACCGCGGAGCACGGCGTCCCGAGTTACGCTCAATCCGCCCGACCGTTCCCACCTCTGAACCCTCAAGCCGCGCCCGAGCTCCCCTGGCGAGTAAAAGAGAAAGCAAAGGCAAAGGCGAAGGGCAAAGAGAAGGCGAAGGAAAAGGAGAAACGGACGAGGGTGATGACGGCAGAGGCCGAGCAGCAGAGTGAGTACATCACACTTGTGGCGAAGGTTTAGGTGTTAGTGTGCTGATGATAATCCTGGCTTAGAGCGTCGCGACGCACACCAAGCTAAACACTTCAGAGGCGTCCTAGATGATATCAAGGAGAAGAAAGCTGCGAAGCAGCGTGGGGAGTTTGGGAATCGGTACATACCGTTGGCTGGTTCCGACGGCGAGCCTGAGGTTGTCTTGGATTAATCCATGCGAAACGGCTGTGATCTATGTGGTCTGGTACCCGGCAACGTTTAGGACTTCTGACATTTCTATCTGTGATTGATTAGTTATAATTATCGTTATTGGGTTGTTGTCTCTGTGGATTTGTATCGTTAGCATTCAGTGGTTTGAAACTTGGAATTTATATTACGCACCTTTTGTCATACTACACTGTAATTGTCTGTCGCAATGACGATTTCTGTCCGCGTGGGCCATCGTCTCGTAGTGCAAGGCACCAGTGCGGCGCGTCTGTTAAGTAAACTGGGTGGTATCACTGCGGTTGATCATAACACATGGCATTCCAGACGAAGAGCCAGAAACGTTGTACACGAAAGCGATAAACGACGAGACGAACAGGAACAGAAGAACACAACGACAATAAAGGCGTACGGAGAACCAGGACACGATACAAGTAAACTTGTCAGAGCAGTTTTGCTTCACGTTTCGCTTGTTGGACTTGGGCAAGCCTCGTACTGCGTGGAGTAACGGTGTTGCTCTGCGTTCCTTTCTTAGTGCCGCTTGTGCCCTGTGTGGCGGGCGCAATTCCTGCTTGGGACATAGATATGCGAGTTTCGTCGGAGGCGAAACCAGGTATCCGGAGATTGTGATTACGTTCTGTGTGAGAGAAGAGCAAGGTAAGTGTCGTGTTTGTTAGGGTAGTATGAGTGCTTGTAGTGATGATATAGACGATCTAGGAGGCGAGAAGGTGAGGCGTACCGAGATGCAGTTGGAGGTCTCGAACTTCAAGAGTGTCGCCTCCTCTGTGTTTTGCGAGTCGGCACGCAAAGTTCGTGACGGAGTCGATGAACTCATCCGCGATGTCTAGAAGCAGCTGTTACAGACGGATGGAAATTACAATCAAGCATCACAAGAAGAGTTACGGACTCACATCCTCCACCTCAGGCTCTATTCTTACGTTCGGGTCTATACTTGCTACAAGGTCTTGGATAGATCGTCTCATGCTTTGGTCTCCGGGAGAGTTCTTTCGTCGCGTACGCGTTTCCTCAAAGGTATACGGTGAAGAGTCGTCTGAACTTCTCGGAATTTGTGCAGGAGTGGCTAAAATAGCGGGTATATACTCCCCAGGTAAGAGATGATATACAGAGCAGGATATGAAGACTGCGCACCTGCGACACGACCAGCCACATTTCCTCCTGTTAGAGTTGGTCGTCCTTGCTGCGAAGCTGGCCACGCCGAGGCGGTGTTTGTAGACGTTGAAGCAGAAGTATCCGGAGTTGGCGTAGCCAAGGTCTCGCTGATAGGGTATGTTGTGTTCACGTTCGTCGGGTTTGAGCTGAGTAGCATGGTAGGACCCTGCGTAGGCTGCGGGAGTGGTTGCTGACCCTATACACCGCGTATAGTTGGCACCTGCAATGAGCACTCGCTCCACAAAACACGAAACGTAGAGGATGACTAAGACCCACGCGAAAGTGCTCACCTGCTGTTGTGAGGCCTTATGTCTGTCCGCATATTCTTTCAACTGTAATAGAGCCCCGACCAAGTGGCATCATGCTGAGATCGTGTCCCTTCAATGCGTACAACACTTTAGAAACCGTACCTGCGCGATCTGACTCTGGTTCAGTTTACCCTGCTTTGCAAGTTCACCGAGATGGCTCATGTTCTGCAGGAGCAGCTGCGCGATCCTCTCGCCGGACAGGTCATCGCCCGTCTGTGCTTTGAAGACTTGTCCTAACGCTTGGATTATGTTACTATTGTTTTGGCCATTTGGAGCGGTACTCGCTGAGGGAGCAGGAGTTTGTGAGCCAGAAGCGGTGGGCGTGCTCATGATTGTAACGAACGAAGCTGAAGGTGGCCGCCGCTACAGATGCTGAGCAGATGCATGGGTTGAAGCCGTATGTATTAGTAAATCTGTCTAGCGTTTAAGGGTCGGTGGCGTAGTTGGTTATCGCATCTGTCTAACACACAGAAGGTCCTCAGTTCGAACCTGGGCCGACTCATTTTTGGATCTTCATGGTTTTTCATCCTTTCAAGTTGGAAGTCCACTTTTCCTTTCTTCATCGCCTATCATCGTTCCACCATCACGAGCTGGAACGCACACGACTGCTCTCCAGCCGTGAAGGTTATCCTCTCGAGTTGCTTTATTCACCTACCTCCTCTGCAAAGGTCCTGCGGATGTGTCGTGCGACGTGCATGCTGCTGACCGATAACAGCTCTAACGTCTACCGCAACGATATAGGCTGAACTAGTCGACGTCATACAGATAACGAATACTTCTTCAGCTTTAGCACACGTCGTTACAAGCTCCAGAGACGTTGACATGACGGCGACTGAAGAACACTGAGGTGAGTTGCAGCTACGACTTCCCACCGGACTAAAGTTATAATTGTACAGATAGCTGAATGACTATTTTCAAGCTCAGGCGATAAGCCTGATGCTGCAGTCGTTCTATCCAAGGTCAGCCCCTTCTATCTATGCCGCACAACTTACTCGCCGCTAGTACTCGCCACGAAATGTGACGATCTTTAGTCTTCAGACTCTTCCCCAGCCTCCAGTCTACACGAGACCTCTCTCATACTCTTCCATCCTCCCTCGCCTGTCCCCCCCTCTGTGTCTGGCACGTCCCAACGAACTTCCGAACAACTCGACCGTCTGTTCTCCCTTCCTTACCGCGGCATAAAACCGCTCCGCCACTTTCCTACGCTTCCGTACCCGTTTCAACTCTTCGTGAATCTTCTTCTGTCTCTCGTTCGCCGCGTTTAGCACTGCCAAGGAATCTGCAAGATCTTTACGGGCCTCGTTTGCGTGGCGAACCAAACGACCGATCTCTTGGAGGAGGAACTTTGCTCGGGCCTCGGTGGGGCGCGCACTGGTCGTTGTCGATGTTGGAGTTGGGGGATAGGACGGGATAGGAATCGATGTCTTGTCAGGAAGATCTAGAAGGTATAATTCAGGCCATGGTGGCGTTGGTGGTGAAGAGCATCGGTCTTGACGTAGTCTCACTGAGAGGCCAGACATTGCATGACTGGGTGCGGCTGGGGAGAGATGGTCGACTAAGGCGTCCCTAGAGGGTTCTGAAGACGTGGTCGTGCTACATCGCCGTTTCGTGGCTCGTTCTGCCTCTGGAGCTTGATCATTCGGCGTCAGCGGTCTCTTCAAGCTCACCCGCACGCTGCTTAAGCTTCGAGGTGGCGTTCTCTCCTTCGGTTTCTCCAGAATGTCAGCCTGGTCTGGGATCTCGAGCCAGGGCGCAGGTGTCCCTCTTCTAGGTGATGGACTAGACTCCCTATACTTGTCGTATATCGTGGAACTGGGGCTGCTGTGCAGAAAGCTCCTCTCCCATCCACGTACTGGTTTCGGTTGGCGGATTTCCAGCAGATCCTGAGTCTCGCCCGCCATCATGGGCCAAGTGCTTCTCTCGGTGATCTTAGTTCCCGTAGCCAATCCTGCAGTCCATGCTGCCGTTCTCGCTCGCTTCCTGACGCGTGTTTCTTTGTCTCCGTGTCCGTCTTCCCTACCCTGCCCAGTAACAACCGTCGCACTGGAAGATGGCAATCTATCTGGATAGAAATTCCTCAAAGCTTTCATGGAAGACGCTCTTTCTTGGTCAAACCTTGACGGACCCACTCGTTTGGCCGGAACACGAGGAATGGCAGATGGGTCTTCTTGGTGAGGTGTTTCCTTAGGATGCGCAGCATGAGCTGCCAGCGACAGTCGCGTAGCCCCAGGATCTCTGGTCTTAATATGAGAGGTGTAACCGCCCAAAGGCATGTCAGTTTGTATCAACTTCCGTGGATGAGGCGTCGGCACTCTGAAGAACAGCCCCAAATCTCTCGGTATGCCCCTCAGTGACTTTGTCTGTGCGCGCATGGCCGGTGCAATATTTGTGTCTAGCGAAAACCTTACACGCCTTCTGTCTGGGGTCTCATAGTGGGGCTCCGCTCGCTTCCTCTTCTTGCTACGAGGCCGACGCATGGGTGTTTCGTGTTGAAATCCGCCTCGGGGTACCTGTGCCTGCGACTGTCGAACAATAGTAAAGAAATCATGGCCTTCGCGAGCCGATGTTACTGGTATCCTTGGTGGACTGCTCCTGTGACGGTTGGAACAAGGCTTCGGGCTGTTAAGCGCGGCTCTGCTCACGCCCTTGCCTTTGACTTCTAACATCATCCTTTGGGTCACTGCTTCCTGTCGTCGACAGTACGCTTCTGGGTCGATTCTTGCTAGATCCTCGCCTTCACGTTCGATCTTTTCTCGTGGAACTTGTCCTGCGGTTCCTGCAAGTCATCTCCTGATTCAGTAGGCTGTTCAGGAGCAACGCCAATGTGTCATGCGTACCCGTCGACGTTGCAGCGAAGCTATTCTGCTTTTTGCCCCTAACGCCCATCTGTCCTGCTGCTGCAGACCTATCGTCACTGCTAGCCGAGACCGGTTGAAGCAATCCGATTGTTCTGGTCCAACCTGCAAAGCGATAGTTTATGGTAATACAAGAGGGAGGCCGCGAAGGGGAGGAGTCGAAGGACGGTCGTACGCGGCCTGAAGAGGACGGCGTGGCCTTATATTTGGCAGTTTCCATTGAGAATCTTTGTGAGTGCGCCACTCGCTACGTCGTAACACGCTTTTGGGCCCTAACATGGCCAGTGGCTGTTCTCTTTGTATTTAGGCCACAATTTGGGCGCCTATCATAGCTTGTCGTCAGTTTACCAAGTATTGAACGAGCTATATACCATTTGGCGAGTCATGAGCAGAACCATGACACTATGCGTTCGGAATAAATGCATTGCATACTTATGCTGTGTGCGCAGACCCTTCTAAGTAGCGTAAATTGCTGTGTGATAAGTACTGGACGTTCACCAAACACCTAAGTATTGTTTGGGATCACGAAGCGTACGTACGTTGCATATTTCCTGGTGCGATGTTCCGCTAACTCACTGATCTATAGTGTGATAATGCATGCTCTCTGAGGCATATAGTTGCTTATGCCCAACACATATCCAATGGTCCCCCATGGGGTATAATTCAAGCTCGCTTGATCGGTGCTCCTTGCACATGGGAGATATTGCCCCTCAATCAAGGGAACCTGATATTTCGACTTGACTGCGGACGCACTCACTCATTGATAAGTATAAAGTATGAAACACGAACTTACGGGCACTGCGGTACGCATCGGTGATGAGCGTACTCTTACCATCGATAGAATAGCCGGGATAACGAGGTGAGCTAGTCATACAATAATATCTACGTAAAATAAACAGTTGGAACATTTTCAGACAAAAAATCCAGGGCGTGCTCGAGATGGGACATCAGCAAGCCTGAAACATGAACGGTCCTTCACAGAAGGTCTATACGAATATGTCACCGTAACAGCAAACATTAATAAGAAAGAAAGTCAAAACAGACAAAGCTTGACATAATAGCGGGAACCATCTCTGTCAATCGTCAGAAGAGTCGGAAGAATAATCCACGTTTCGCCCACGCTTGGGATACACATTGCCTCTAGAGTCGGTATAAACGTCTCTTGGTCGTCTTCCAGGCTCAGGGCGGGAGCTAGAGGGGACACTGTGACTTGTACTGGGAAACACGTCGCCGGAGGTATGTCCCACGAGAGGCTGAAGGTGCTGTGAGTACGACAGCGTTGGAGGCAACGGGAGCGGCGGCGGCGGTGGGATGGGTCTGGTGGTGTGGGATAAAGTGATCTGCTGAGTGGGAACTGAGGGACGGGGAGGCGGTGGAGCTGGACTTGGGTTGGAAGAGTACGTGTTGGGTTGGTAAGTGGATGTGGGGATAGGCTCGATCGGAGTGGTGGCATTATGACTGGTAGAAGAGGATGAAACGGGCCAGAGACGGCCTGGAGTTGTCGTTCCGCATGTGGGGCATACATGAGAGTGCGTCACAGTTGCAGGCGGAGGCGGGGGTGATGGGGGTGCAGGTGACGGCTCATGAACTGTCGAGTCAAAGTCGTATTGTGGCTGTAAAGTGGGTCTCCTCTTGTTACGATGTCGTGCCGGGGATGTTGGGTTGATTTCAGTCTGAGCAGGTCTCGCCATTCTACTATCCTCGGCTACGGGAGGAGAGTCTCTTGTAGGAGGCGAAGGGTCTGGTACGAACGGACGATCGTACTCTTCCGTATCGTACGGTCTGCGAGGTGCTGTAGGTTCTTGGGCCATAGCCATGGGTGCAGTGTACGCATAAGGATAATACGGTGTCCAATGACTTGACCCTATCACTGTGCGTGACTGTTCACCATTCACGTCTCCATCTCTTTGTATCTGCTGTCCTTGGCCTGTTTGCGCTGTATGATGTCGAGGAGGGTTGAGCGCAGCAGCAGGCGGTGTAAGACTGCTGTGGGTGCCGGGCGGTGTACGTGCTGCGCCTGGTTGTCCAAGCCCTGGACTGCGAGGCAAGTCCGTCTCGATATCTTCCACTGGATCCTCCAGAACTGGTGCTGGTGATGCATCGTTCGATGCATTTTCAGAAGTGGTAGTGTTTGGCTCAGCTACGGCGCCCTTCCGCTTATTGCGTTTCCGAGGTCGCTTGTTACCTTCCCCACCAGATAGATCCACCACCCACCGACACCCTTTCCCTCCCTCAATAAGGTTACGAGTGACCCTACGAAACCTCTTGTTCAGCGATAGATTGTGCCGTATAGAGTTCTGGGCGCATATAGTCAGTCCTCCCCCACGTTTTACGTCTCCCATTCGATAAACTACTACTCACATGCCAACTCTTGTCATCCGGATGCTCCCTGTACCATTCAAACCGCGCCTCCAATGCCTGGTAGATCTCCTGCAACGTCAAGCTCTTCCTTGTACTTTCGTGGATGGCCAAGGTGATGAGCGTAGGGTATGGGTAGTTCGGTTTTTGCCCAGGCGCGGGGTCCCGAAGTGTACTCAGGCTCACTGGGTCGTCGGGTCGCATGCCCAAAATGTATCGAATCTCCGGAGTTGTGGCGCGCGAGCCTTCCCCACGGAAGTTGGGATCAGGGCCCATAGGCGGCCTTCCGGTTGGACGAGGGGTCGGCGCCTGTATGTTGTTGTTCGAGCTCCTGGATTGATGTACAGGCGGTCTAAATACAGCTGTGTTTCCACCAGTGCTGGACCCGGAGGGAACTGGAGGGGGAGGCGAAGGTGGCTCGCTCTCTGGAGGCTCGCTGTTCCATCCGTTGAGATCGAAGGACATCACATGAGGGACGTCCTCCATGCTGGCAGGATAGAAGTGCGTTCGCAGTCGATAGTAAGAGCCCTTCTTCTCTGGCTCTTTGCCATGCAGCGTGGCTTGAAGACCGATGCGGCCGCCGTGCATGTCGTAGGCGGGGTAATATTCAAGTTGAGCGTGATTTGGGTTGTTCGTGGGGGGAGGTCTGCTCGATGTATGTGAGCCAGTGGGTATGTTTGGAGGGGAAGAGGGTGTGGATGTAGACGATGATGGCAACGTGGAGGTAGAGGCTTGAGGCTGTGGTTCGACCGTAGTTGTAGTTGTACTGGTGGCTGTATCGCGAGGGAGGGGAGCTTGTTCGCCGTGATCTTTGTCCCTCTGGCTTGTTTCTTCGTGTGGGGGAGTTGAAGATCGAGGAGAAGCTGAGGGCTCATGGTGGGACATGTCGTCTCTCAGCTCATCGTCTTCGTCTTCGGTCATGTCGACGTCTTCGCTCTCCGGCGTTGACCGTCGTGTATCCTGGGCGCAGATCTCATATTAGCCGAGAGGAGTTCTGTATAAACGTACGGCCAAGCTCAAGTCACCTGCGTGACACTACTCCTCGTTGCATATCCCCCTCTCTCGCTGTTTGCCTCCCTGGTGGTATTGCTCGTAGAGTCGGGTGTTAGCATATTCTGTGATCTCCTCCTCGATGTAGAGCTTTCCGCAAGAGCTGAAAACCCCAGATAATTTAGAATTGTCTGCATGGATGTATGAGAGTAAGAGTCTGACCTTTAACTGCATTCCTGACGGAGGATATCGATATTGCCGGGGGCGAAACGTGGTCACGAAGCCTCATGTGCGCTCAGGCGACAGCTGCCAGTGCATTAATGGGAACTTGATTAAAAAATCGAAAGAAATGTGGCAAGCTTTTTCGAAATATTGTATCAATCAAGGCTGCTATGTATTTGTGGTAGTAAGGATGTATAGGAAGGGGGGCAAGATTTCGTACGAGCACCAGCCACCACAACGTCAAAGCGGGGAAAACACGGTACAAATAGCTGCCATACCAGGGCGCGTAACGCTCGTTCGCAACATTACCTCAGCCTGTAGACTTGATAGAAAAGGTGAAAGTTAATTGACGGCAGCGACATTCATAGCTGGACAGGCAAACGTTGCACAATGTCCTGCTATAAATTCGTTTTGATAAAAGAAGCGAAAAAATGCCAGGAGCGTGGATTGAACACGCGACCTTCAGAACACGTGATTTCCCGATCTCGCCAGATCAAGTAATCGCTTCAGTCTGCTGCTCTCCCAGCTGAGCTATCCCGGCCATATCTAAGGACAGAATAGGGACATTTATATCAGCAAATCACCTCCACCGCCTTTCACTACTGCCACTTGGCCCACTGCCGCTGCATTCGATTCTCATCGTCGCTGCTCATTAGATCACTATATGCCACTAACAACGTTCTAATCATGTATCATTCGATGACTCAGTACTCAGTACTCGGTGCGGATCTATATCGCTCTCCAGCGTATACGGCTTTCGAATTCCAGATTCCACGTCGGTAACTTTATCACCGCGCACCAGCTCTTTCATTTGGCAGCGAATAACGGTTACATCACCTTGCTCGGCCGCGAATGACCTCAAGAACTCTGCGGCTTTCTGAGAAATCTTCAATCGTAAGTCGTCGCTAACATCCATGCTTCTAGTTTACTGATGACCTGTCTACGAACTAGCTGCGGCAACCTGACAGCGTCTTTGGGCAAACCGAGTTGACATTTGTACACTGACATCGCTTTTACACTTCCAAAAATGTGGTAACCAGGCGAGCCTGCTCGCTGCGGACCACGATGCACGCCTAGCAGGCTTTACGCCGTTGTAATTCGCTATAATGACTGTTCCGAATCGTTAGACTAGACGAGCTAGGTAGGTTCTTCACCATATCACGTCTCGTGCCGATCGCTTGCCGCCGTCGAACCATGCCGCCGCCGACGCCCATGAACTCCTCAAAAGCGCGACCTCGTCCTATCCCCCATCCTGGTGCCCCCCGACGCAGCTCCAAGTCGGCTACGGCCCACATAGGCCTCTATACCCACGGCTTTCTAGCCATCACGTTCATTTACAGCTAAACCCTCCTAATCCAACATACACCCAACATGACCAACCTACGCAGTTCCTTGCTCGCGCTTGTCGCGCTTTCTCTTCACGTAAACGGCCAACAAGTTCGACTGAATGCTCCAATCGGTCAGTTCGAAATACTCGGCGATAGTCTGGTCAGCGGCCAACAGGTGAGCCTCCGATGTAGCTCGGTCAGACGACCTGTATTTATACGCGTTTTTCTAGGCATTCCTCGGTACTTTGGACAAAATATACGTTGTTGACAAGACGGAAAACAACCCAGCCACCGTAAACGGTCATCCAGCATGGGCGTCGGAATGGTCCATTAACGCTGCTTCGGGGCGCCCAATGGACGCCATTACGAACTCCTTCTGTGCCGTGCGTACGTTCTTGTGTCTTCAATAATTTCCCTGACGTCTATTCGCCTGCAGGGCGGAAATGTTCTTGGTAACGGAACTTGGTTGAACGTCGGAGGGAACCAAGCAGTCACCTACGGCGGCTTGACTGCCCATTCGCAGAACGGCGGAGCGCCGTACGACGACCCAGACGGCGGCAAAAGGTATGACTCCCTTCTTTCCAATATTCTTGATGTGCTCACGTCGCTCCGTAGTCTTCGGTATGTGCATCGCTTTAACGTTCCATTTGTCACGAATATTCATCAAGGTTCAGCTTGCTTGACCCATGTGATGATTCAAGCTGTAATTGGGAGCTAACCGCTGCTATGAGTACGCGCCGGTGGTACCCTTCTGTGTAAGTTCTGTCCTTCGTACGCTATGTGGCAATGAAACTGAATGAACGCAGCGAGACCCTAGAGGATGGCCGCGCTATCATTGTACGTGCACCCATCTAACACTCAATACCAGTCTAATGAATGTATCTCTTAGATCGGCGGATGCGGCTACGGCGGCTTCGTCAACGATCCCAACCAAGACAACCCTACCTACGAGTTCTTCCCTCCGCTCGATGACCCAACGCCGATCGCCTCCCCCTTCCTTCACAGTACCCTCCCGGTCAACCTCTTCGCCATCACCTTCCTTCTCCCATCCGGCAAACTCCTCATGCAAGCCAACTTCGCCACCACCCTCCTCGACTACAAGACCAACACCGAGTACAAACTTGCTGCCATGCCCCACGCCGTACGCACTTACCCGGCCAGCGCAGGCACCGCCATGCTACCTCTGACTCCCGCCAATAACTGGACGGCGACGATTCTATTCTGCGGAGGGTCCAACATCGCGACAAACAAGTGGGTCACGAACTGGGACATCGCCACGCACCCGGCCTCTACGTCCTGCGTACGTATCTCTCCTGACGTCTCGCAGGACTACGAAGAAGACGACGATCTGGCGCAAGGACGCTCCATGGGCAACATGATCCTTCTACCCACAGGGAAGATCGTGTATCTGAACGGTGCAGCTATGGGTGTGGCTGGGTATGGCAACGATTCGTGGGCTATTGGACAGAGTTACGCGGACCAGCCCGTGTTACAGCCTATGCTATATGACCCCAATGCGGCCAAGGGACAAAGGTGGTCGGATGGTGGGTTTTCGCAGAGTAGTGTTGCGAGGATGTACCACAGCGCTGCGACATTGGCTCCAGATGGTAGGTTTAAAATTTATTGCTTAGAATTGTACTCATTTTGTGTTTGTTTAATTATCGCTCAGGTTCCGTGATCGTGCTTGGCTCTAACCCCAACGCAGACTACGACACCGCCGTCAAGTACCCCACCGAATACCGCGTCGAACGACTCTACCCATCCTACTACAACTCCCGCCGCCCGCAACCGCAAGGCGTACCCTCCTCCCTATCGTACGGTGGCCCACCATTCAACATCACGCTCTCCTCGGACGACCTATTCAACGACGTCTCCAGCATCAAGAACGCGTCCGTCGTAATCATCAGGACAGGCTACTCGACGCACACGCTGAACATGGGTCAGCGGATGCTCGTGCTTGAGTCCAGCTACACTGGAAACTCGGACGGGAGTGGAGGCGGGGTGCTGCATGTGAGCCAGGTACCTCCGAACGCGGCTATCCTTGTACCGGGGCCTGCGCTGTTCTTTGTGGTGGTCAACGGCGTACCGTCGGTTGCTTCACAGGTTATGATTGGCTCAGGCAAGATCGAGACTCAGCAGGTGCAGGCTGTCGGTGCGCTGCCGGAGTCAACGATTTTGCAGCCGAGCCCTACTGGAGATCAGGCCGGCAGCAAGACAGGAGGGAAGACCACTCCCGACTCGCAGGCGAAGAGCTCTGCTTTGTCAATGCTGGGCATCGCGAGGAATGGGCTCGTGGATGCTCTTGTAGCGGTGGTGATGTCGAGCGTGATGGTTGTGTTCACGTCTGTCTTATAGCATGAGACTTTACAAACAGTGCCCGTACTAGCGTACGTATACCCTACATTACTTGGACTTTGCGTTTTGTATGCCTTGAACACTGACAGTACTGCAGTATACTAGCATTGTATACCCAGAGTCTAGAGACATTGTACTATCGTAGCACCTGGTCGCTGCGGACCTTGTAGTTTCTGGTTCATCTACATCTTGTACTACTACATATAACAGAGTAATAATCTTTCATGTCACATTATTCGAATAAACGAACGGTGTGAGATCCAGTGAAGTTCATTACTCAGAGTATACGTAGATTCGGACTTTGCCGCATTCGCGTAAAGCGCACTTGGACGCGTTTGTCGCGTCGGGTACGGCTTTCTTCGAAACTCTCATGTCGTCGACGACGCCCATGAAACCTCCGTTCATGACAATTCACTCTCATCCATACACCTCATGAGAGTTCTGTGTGTTGCGGAAAAGCCGTCTATAGCGAAGTCAATCACACAAATTCTATCGGGAGGCCAGTTCACCACGGTACTCCATTTCTTCTCAGGTTCAACGGGAAGAGGCACTGATTGCTGCTTTACAGCGACCAAGTTCTAACAAATACATAAAGAATTACGACTTTAACTACCACTACACGAACTCGCAGTTTACCGTCACTTCAGTCACCGGACACCTGCTCGACCATGAGTTTGACTCGCAATACTCGTCATGGAGCTCCTGTGACCCGTTCGACCTCTTCGACGCGCCTATACGCGCCACAGTCAAGAACGACTCGCAGACGACCGCCAGGAACCTCACCAACGAATCCAGACGTGCGCAAACACTCATGATATGGACGGATTGTGATCGGGAAGGAGAGAACATTGGCGCTGAGATAGCGAATGTATGCAGGGCTGCGAAGAGGGACATCATCGTGCGCCGAGCACGCTTCAGTGCTATCATTGCTCAGTAAGTCATCCTTTGTTTTTCTGCCCTTTTTTGCTCATTCTATGCAGACAAATCCACAACGCAGCTCAGCACCCCGTCAACCTCGATATAGCACAATCGAATGCAGTCGAGGCTCGTATACTTCTCGACCTGCGTATTGGCGCTGCGTTTACGCGCATGCAGACTCTCACGCTGCAAGCTCGGTTTCAGCAGCTCAAGGATGTTATCTCCTACGGGCCATGTCAGTTTCCTACTCTCGGCTTCGTCGTCTCGCGGTACAACCAGGTCAAAGCGTTCCGTCCAGAGACGTTTTGGTATATCTACCTCGCTTTGACACAGAACGAAGATGGAAGAGAAACTCCTTTTACATGGAGGCGAGGGCATCTGTTCGACGCTCCAGTGGCGATCGCGTTGTACCAGCATGTGCTTGATAATCCACGCGCTCGAGTAACCAGAGTCGTGCATAAAGACACGAAGAAATGGTATGTAGTTTTGTAGTAGTATGTCAGAACTCGCATTGATCCAGCGCAGGAAACCGTTACCGCTTACAACCGTCGATTTGCAGAAAGCAGGCTCGCGCATTCTCAAGATCTCTCCTAAGAAGGTACTCGACGTAAGTATACATTCCCCTATCTACATCCCACTCGCACTAGCTCAATACTGTTTTTAGATTGCGGAGCGCCTGTATCAGCAAGGATTCCTATCGTACCCACGTACCGAGACAGACCAATACGACCCTCAATTCGACTTCATGACTCTCATAGCCAAGCAAACTGCTGACGGCTTATGGGGCCAGTTTGCCACTGGGTACGTTACAGCTCACTCGCCATGTCTTTGACTGAACTCTAACTATGACCGCCATCACAGACTTCAGAACGGGGGTTTCTCCTCACCTCGGCGAGGCCGGAAAGACGACAAGGCTCATCCTCCTATTCATCCGACTGCGTACGCCGGCAATCTCGCTGGTGACGAAAAGAGGGTGTACGAATACATCACGCGTCGATTCCTCGCATCGTGTTCAAAGGACGCGTTGGGCTGGGAGACTACTATCGATGTGGTATGTGGTGGTGAGGAGTTCTACGCCAGCGGTGAGAGTGTTGCGAAGATTGTTAGGTGTATACGTTATTGACGTGGGGCACTCTTAGGCTTGATGGTCAAGGAAAGAAACTACCTCGACGTCTTCCCCTATGATAAGTGGTCCGACAAAGAGCTTCCGAACTTTGAGCAAGGCCAAGAGTTCATGCCTTCCGTTTGTGAACTGAAGGAAGGCGAGACGTCGCGTCCTAACCTCCTGACCGAAGCGGATCTCGTTACTCTTATGGATAAGAACGGCATCGGTAAAAAGAACACATATCTTCTTTTTGTTCTATCGCTCACTCGTGGGTGTCGATACTTTAGGTACTGACGCAACGATCGCACAGCATATACAAACGATCATCGATCGTAAATACGTAATCGAGCGTATGCAGGGTGCGACCAAATACCTCGTTCCGTCAACGCTTGGGATTGGTCTCGTTGAAGGCTACAACGAGATTGGGTTTGATAGAAGTTTGAGCAGGCCAGAGTTGCGACGGCAGGTGAGTTGATATATGCGCTTATAGTGAAAGTGTTCAAGTTTACATTATTTGTATTGTCATGTCATTTTAGACGGAGCGGCAGATGGTTCAAGTGTGCGAGGGGCAGAAGACCAAGAACGACATGCTTGTCGAGAACATCGAGATGTACAAGGAGATGTATATCAAGACGAAGCGTGATATGAATAGGATCGTTGCAGTAAGGCCTTTTATTACAGTTCACAGTACGTTCAGCTCACGTGTTGTAACAACAGAGTGTGGGCAATCGCCTACAAGGTCGTGAGGTCGACTACGAAGCCGAGTTTCTGGATATCGCGCCCGGTGGTGCTGCTGGAGGAGGTGCGAGAGGAGGACGCGGTGCTGGTCGTGGCGGTCGAGGGGGACGGGGTGGTGGACGAGGTGGTCGTGCTGGAGGTGGTAGGAACGATAACGATGATGACAGCGACGGAGATGCCGGAGGAGGAAGCGGACGTGGCAGAGCCGCCCGAGGACGAGGGGCTGCGAGAGCAGCTCCTACCTCGCGACGAGGAAGAGGTGGCGGGCTGCCTCCGCCTCCACCGCCACCTGCTGCTCCTGCACGAAACCGTGAACTAGACTTAGATGAGCTGGAAGGTAAGTCGTTGTCAACCACTCGTTCAAGTTTGATGTCCATGAAATATATGCACACCAGATTTCTTCGATGACGATCCTCCGGCACCTCCACCTCGCGCGCCTGCAAGACCACCCTTGTCATCGACAAGGTCATTACCTGTCCCCGCGGCGCCCAAACCACCCTCAAGACCTGCAGGACGTCCTCCCGCCTCTACCGACGCCGTTGAGGTTCTGTGTGACTGTCAAGTCCCAGCTGGAACGCGCACTGTGCAGAAAGAAACCAACAACAAAGGTCGCCAATTCTTCACTTGCGGCAAGGACGGTTCTTGTTCATTCTTCCAATGGGTCGACGAGCCTGTGGTTGCTCCTCCCCGTTCCGTTGCACCTCCTTCAAGGTCCAGGACACTTCCCTCTGCACCCACAGGGCTCTCGGGTATCAACAGCGCAGAATCTCAGGAAGAAGAGAAGATGTGTCAGTGTGACCCTCCTGCTCGTGCTGCTTTCCGTGAGGTCATGAAGGAGGGCAACAACAAAGGACGTCATTTCTATGCGTGTCGCAAACCACAAGGATCTCAGTGTGGTTACTTTGAGTGGGCGGATGGAGGCTCGGGGGGAGGAGGTGGTGGTGGTGGAGCCGCACCGTCGCAGGCTGCTGGGAACGACCGAAATTGTTTCAAGGTGAGGTTTCTCTGGGTCCCTCGTATGTGGGTGTTGACGCTGAAATGTTCTTGATTAGTGTGGCCAACCGGGGCATTGGGCCAACGGTATGCATCAATGTTATGCTCCTTCCATCGTAAAAGTATGGCGCTCACACCATGTATAGCATGTCCTGGCGAAGGCAGCGCTGCTTTCGCGCCCCCTCGAGGCAACACGAACAACCCTCCCTCCCGGGGCGCATGCTTCAAATGCGGGGAGGAAGGCCACTTCAGTAACGGTGTGTTCCCTCTCTGCATTGTTCATCCGCGTAGGCAGCGATTTTCATGCCACAGCTTCCGACAGCTTGTCCCGGTCCTGGTGGCAAAGTTGGTGGTGGAAAATCCTCACTCAAGCGTAAAGGATCCACTACCGGCATGCGAGGTGGTGGTAAGCGACCCCGTGGGCGTGGGTCATCCAGAGGCCGTGGTAGTCGCAAGAAGTCTAATAACTTTGACGACGATGATATGGACATGGAGTTCTAAGCCTTTCATCCGTATCGACTTTTTTTCCTCGGATTGCTATGCCAGTTTCTCTGTTTTTCTTCGTCGTGGCTCGCTTTGTGTAAAGAACATAGCCTGTTCCTTGTGCATGCGTTTTCTGTTCTATCCTCTTCCTGCTATCGTTTTCTTGCATTTTCGCGTGTCCTTGTCATTATTATGTTTATTTACATACAGAGCATATGCATGCATCGTATAATTGTTGTATATGTATACCCTATCGACTAATTGCTCACCGGCGATCCTATCCATTCAAAGCCTTGTTCCCTTCTTCTACCCATGGCAATGATTGCCATTCTTTTCCTAGGCTCGTGAACCAGCCTCTATACTCGTACCTCATATTACTAAGTAAAGACTTAATACTGGACCCAGATCTCAGAGGGTACTATGATCCTCTTTCCTCTTGCATTCGTTGATCCTTGCATCCTCGCTCCCCTGGACAACTTCCCAGAGCGTAGCGAGGGCCACTCTTGTACATACCTACAAAGGATTGCCTTGTCACGCTCTGTCTCGCAAACGTCTTGACAAAAAATTCTTGCTGAATCAGACTTGCGTAAAAGAATATTAATAGCATGGTAATATGCGAATAGACCGGTACAACAGAAAAAGCACTGCGAAAGATGAATAACGAGGAATAGTACAACTTGTGTCCCAGATACATAGCAATCGTAAACAGAGATCCTACCAAAAATTCGTTGATGTAGAAAGAGAAACAAGATCGTGATCATGACGTAGCAGCAGGAGCACCCGAGGAGAATTTCCCCGCGGGCAACTTGACGACGAGCACACCTGCATTCTTCGGGTCTGGTTCTACGGGTATGTACAACCTATGACCACAAGTGTCGGATAAGTGTTGGCACTGAAAGAGCACAGAAGAACGGAAAGCGTGTGACGTACTTCTGCAATTCGCTCGTAATAGCGGGTTTAAGCACCGGAACGTTGTTCTTCGAATGATTGCCCTTGCCGACGATGATGCGCAACTGAGGAGCACCAAACCCTCGAGCGTCACGAATGGCTTTCTTCACCTGTAAGAACGCCTCCTCCGAGCTCAGCCGGTGGACGTCGATTTCCTGTGGCGCGGGGTTCATATTATGTGCTGAGCATCATCATGCATTGTGAGCCTGTGCAAAACACAATACAATAGGCGCAACATACCTTTGTAATACCGTCTGGCAGCCTTAGCGTGCAGATTGTCGATGTTCTCTTGCGCCTCCTCAAGCTCGACCTGCAAGCAAATAACATCCAACGTCCTCTTCTCCCTCTCCGCCTTCCTTAGCTCGCTCCTCAACCGATCTCGTTCAGCCTCAGCGTCCTTCGCCAGCTTTCTCAACTCATCTGCCTTCGCGATGATAACATTCTTCTTCCCGGCGATGACACTCTCCCCAACCGAACTGACGTCGTCTGCTATACTAGGTGCTTTCATGGCTTCTTGGAACGACGGCGGAGGTGTGCGGTCCTCTGGACCTGGACGGTCGTCCGGGGTGGGTATGTTGGGTATCTCCGACACAGGGGGTATAGCCATCGGTGTAAGCTGTGGCTGAGGCATTGTTACGGTAGGTGAAGGTGCAGCAATCGTCAGGCGTACTGGTGCTGCTGATGGGGGAGGAGGTTGCTTTATAGGCGTCTTCGACGGAGGCGCAGGAGGTATCTCTGGTTCGGGCATCTTGAGATTGGCGTGGAGGTGTTCGGGGGTAGTGAGGCCCGAGTGAACGCGAGGACGGTCTTCCTCGTCTAGTTGGCCCAGTGAACGGGGATTGCTCGTAGGGGTCGTAAGGCCGGAGTTTATGGCGGGTTTGTCGTCTGCGTCATATTTGGCAGTACCTTTGCCTTTGGATGACCTGTCAACCTTCTCTACGCGTGAACTTCGTGGTGTAGCATCGCGAAGACGGGCGTCGACGTCAACATTGACTCTAGGGCGATTGGTTGACGGGCCAGCCACAGGCGCCGACGGACTTGGCTCTGTTGAGTCCTGTATTACGGGAAGAGTCAAATACTCCAGCTCAGAGGGTGTTCGTGGACGAGGAGGCAAACTAGGTAAACTATAATTGTCCGCTTCCGTTGGGGTACGAGATACTCGCGATGTGGACCTAGAATCTGAGGTACTCGTTGATAGTCCGAGGCCTTGCGCATATGACGCAGAGACTGGCCCAGAGGTGACCGACCACTGGTCAAACTGGCCAGGCACGGGAGTCGTCGTTGGACGAATGGACTGTCCGGGGGCAAGAGCCACAGTTGATCGTGAACCTGCAGTCGAGGATAAACCTGGTATCTCGAAGAACCGTACACGGGTAGAGCGCGAGGGGGCGTATCTACGCCGCGACGAGTGATATGAGGATAGTGACCACCTACGTGTTATTCGTCTCCATAACCTTCTGAACCGTCTGTCCGAAGATAATTGCACCGCGACGTCTGCTAGCAGCATTCCGAGGCCCGTCCACAGGAGGACGATGAGCATTCTTGTGAGACTTGTGGTGAACAGAAAGTCAATAAATAATCTGAAGCCAAGGCCGAGGTAAGGGTCGATTGACGAGGGGAATTTGCCCAGGAAGTGATTTAGGACGACCCCCTCCCAAAGTCCAACCAGAGCGGTGGCTTGGATTGTTTCGTGTGCGATAGCATCAACGAGCGCGCGGAGGCCGAGGCCTGCGCCAATGGCGACGAGATTGTCCATGTCTATGCATGCGCTGCCAACGAAGGGCCGTCGTCGTCGTCGTCGAGGATAATGTCGAGGATATTCGTCTGCACAAGTCGAGTAAGTTGAGGTCAGAGGTGCGTGCGAAAGTCGATAGACGCAGTGACGCTGCTCATGGTAGTCAGCAGGCGCTCGCAAGTTATTGTCATTGCAATCCAGAAACAGAAACAATTGAGCAGCAAATCTCGTATATATAGGCAGCAATGAGGATGATAATGATAATCTCATTCAAGCTGGTTCCCCTACATCGAGACTACGAAAAAAACACAAGAATCGAAGACTTATCGCTACAAGAAATCAATAACCCATACAGGCCTAAGGTAACGGCATAACTACTGCTACAAGGATAATGTGAACATATAAAACAAATCCAAAGATGAATCATGGAGTCGAACGAATGAATAAATAAACCCAGGAATTGCCTACGCAAAGTTCAACACTTCGATCTTCCCGCGGCGATCCCCAACCGCGATACGACCCACAGAGTCCTCAAGATCGGCAGCTACAACGCAATACTTCTTCCGCAGGATCTCTCCCATGTCGCATCGGCGAGCATAAAGCTGACTCTGGCAAATATGCACGTCGCTGCCTCCCTCAGGCGTCGGTTTGTCCAATAACAGAGACACCTCGCAATGATTCGGCTTCCACGAGATGGGTTCCGAATCCGGTACAGGGGCACAGACGTTGAAGCCCATGATACACCGGGCGGGGTGCTTGGCGTGACGATTAGTGATATTGTGAGTCTGCATCCAGATGCCTTTCCCGCCAGAGGACACCTTCAACTGACAGGCCGAAGGAGCAACCTGGAACACGCGAGTAGGTGCTCTTGGCATCTCGTACGACGCAACTGAACCCTTGTGGGATGACCTCCTGGGAAGCAGGTCAAGCTGCATTAGGGTATATGCGTTTTGAGCGAGAAGAATGGTGACAGGAGGAGGGGTAGGTTCGAGGTTCGACGAAGAGGCCGAAGAAGATGGCTCTGACTCCTCTGTGCATGGACGGACGACGATGACGGCCTCTCGTGAGAATCCAGCATCCATAGCCAGCGCAGCAGTAATGTATCCCTGTGAAGAATATTTCTTCTCCTCGGCCGACCAAATGGGAGCCTTGTACACTTCTATGCACTTGCCCCTCACTACGATGAAGTTGTCGACAACCTTCCTGACGGCAAGTACTTCATCCATATCCTTGGTGGACCGTCAGAATTCTGCTCATCGCAAATATATGTTAGAAGACTTACAACACGAGCCTCGTTTCGCAACCTCGTAAGCGACGAGCTTTGTGGACCCGCAGTATTCCACACCAGGAGTGGATCACCCATCACGATGAAGTCTCCATACATCGCATGAATGCGCGATATATGCTCGCGCAGCCCACGCATGGTCGCTCGTGGCTGTAATTTCCCATGGAACGTATCCAGGGCCATTACCCATATATACGCGTTCTCCGGCCTAAACCAAGAGCATGTAAGTTTATTCGGGAACCAAACAGCAGAAACGGGTAACATACTCTGCAGGATCATCGCCGAGGTACGCAATTTCAGTGGCATGCTTCGGGTCATCGTTGACAATGACTTGACGAATCCCGCCCTGGTGTGTCCATGTTGCAATACAATATGCACCCGAACCGTCCAACGGAACCTCCCAGACCTCAATGGTATCGCCTGCCCAGACTACGATGAACTCCCCACACCGTCCCTTGAGGAAGATGATCTCCGTCACAGCGGTAGGGTTGCCTTCAGCGTTCATAGTGGACACGCTGAACTCGATGGCTGCACGAGGCTTTGGCTGCGCAGAGTACCAGTTGTCGTTGAACTTTGCCGCATGGACCGCACGCGCCTCGAGAGCCTGCGCCGAGAGTGCCTTCACCCCGCTCTCGCTTTGAGCAGCCGGGATGAGCAGGCCTTTGTCGATGACATGTCGCTTAATCGCGTCGGACCAGACCCAGCGTAGCTTGGTGAGTTTGTAGAGCTTTTTCGTCGTCTGGCAACAACATTACAGTGAGTTATCAATGAAAAGGCTAGGTCAATGCGTGAGCGTACCTTTCTGAGCGTGATGATGTCTTTCACCGAGATGTAGCTGATAATGAGGAGGAGGATGTCATCCGGCAACGAGTATATGTCGGCTTTGAGCGTGCCAGACGCGCTCAGCTGAACAGCGCGCATCGCGTCGGTCGTCGTGTGAGAGGACATTGACAATGTCAAAGCAGGGAACGACTCTCTGCGAGAGTGTGAGGAGAGAGTGAGAGGCAAGCCATGAGGCACAAACCAAATACAACGGCCAGCCGCAATGGGCAAAGTATAAGGGGGTCCAAAAAAGGTAATCTTAATGGCCATACGAAATGCGTCTAATTTCCCACGAGCCACGCGAATATAAAGTAGACATTAGAGTATTTTGGTTGGGTGATTTAAATCGTTTTCTGCCAAATATTTGAGCTCCACCGAGCAGCGCCTGGAGCGTAAGATCTCACGAATCTATGGCCAACCACCAATCATAACGGCGGATAGGTGGTGTTGGCGCAACAATCGGGGAAATCCGACAGCTCCAACGATTTAGAACAAAATGTTTTAAACACACAACCAAAACACTCTATTCAGCGCTACGTCACTACTTAATGCGCAGGCCACGAGACGAAGGCTCTGTACTCGTGTTTACGCAGTCTTCGTGAGCAGACAAAAAAGACAGCTTCCCTAACGTCACCGCAGGAAAGCGTATGAGTACAGAGCAACAAAGAATGTGCAAGAATTCAAGCAACAATACTTATATCGACTTACAATAAGCAAGATACAGCAAGTAAGTAACAGGAGGTCTACACGAAGTTCAACACCCGAATATTCCCAGACAGGTAGCCAACCACGAGACGGCCTACAGTATCATCGAGAGCAACAGTGGTGACACCAGAGTTATCGTCAGCAGCGTCATCCACGGTGTAGAGATGAGTGTAGAGATGATCCTGGCAGACACGCACGTCCGAGTCGCTTCCTCCAAGGCTGGAATTATCCCTCGACAACGAGATTTCGCAGTGGTTCGGAGTAGCAGGGTTAGGTGGGAGGTCGTGGAAGGGAGGGTAGATGTCAAATCCTACGACACCGACACGCTGAACCGAATACTCTCCGTCGCGGCCTGTCAGCATCTGCGGCTGTATCCACGTCCCTTTTCCGTTGGAGGAGACTTTTAACTGACAAGCGAAAGGTGAGACTTGGAACACACGAGTGGGTTCTCTCGACATGTGGTATGGATTGACGGAGTTGTCGTGTGCTCTTGGGACCAAGTCGAACTGGGTTAGAGTGTTGTTGGTTTGTAATAGTAGAATGGTGACCGGGGGCGTAGGGGAGGAGGCCGTGGAGGAGTGCGTATTATTCTTGGCACTCGGGCGGACTGTGATAACGGCCTCTCGTGCGGTCCCTGAAGTTATATCGAATACATCCACAATGCATCCCGGGTCGGAGAACCTTTGATTCCTGGCAGACCAGACGGGAACGTTGTAGATTTCGACATGCCTAGTTCTTACGACGATGATGTAGTCTCCGACTTTTTTGATGGCAACCACTTCGTCCTCATCCTAGGACCATCAATAGATGAGCGGCAGGAAATATACTTGATATGAGCACCAACTCACGGTAAATAGGTGGTTCTGTAGCTCCGTGAACCAATGCAGGTATGGGCCACTAGCGTTCCACACTATAACACCAGTGGGACTGCCAAATATGACGAAGTCTCCGTACATTGCATAGATGCGATATTCAGGTGGTACTTCTAGAGCCCCATTGGGATACAAGCGTCCTCGCGATGTGTCTAAGGCCACGACTGATGCGTGCGCAACTCGAGGCCTGAACATCAACGTCAGTTATTGAAGAAAGAAAGGAACTACAAGTAAGGCGTACAACGTACGTGGAATTCCAGAGAGTGGCGCACATCCACGCGAGCGCGTTGATATGGTTTGGGTCATCATTGACAACGACGTCTCGCACTCCGCCTCCAAGTGTGAAGTTTGTAACTTTACGACATGGACGTGCCCCATCGAAGGGCACCTCCCAAACCACGGTAGTGTCCCCGGATATGATAATGAGAAACTCCCCGTTACTTCCCTTGAAAAAGACTTCCCGTATATCGCTGTGCTGGCCGGGGTAGTGCCATATGAACGCCTTGAACTTGACATCTGTGCGAAGCTGAGGCGTGGCGGAGTACCAGCTCTCGTTGAACTGTGCGACGGGTACTGCGTACGACTCGAGTTCTTGGGCCGACAACGCGTCGACCCCGCCTTCGACGTGGGCGGCTGCCATAGGCAGGCCCCTGTCAATAACGTCGCGTTTGACGGCGTCACGCCAGACACTGCGCGTGTTGGTGAGGCCATAGAGCCTCTTCGACGTCTAAGAGTAATAAGTTAACCGAACTGGCAAACAAGCACGCGGACACACCTTTCTAAGCGTAACAACGCCTTTCACGGGAACATGGCTGATGATATGCAGAAGAACTTCGTCTGGGAGCGTGTACAAGTGGACTTTGTTGTCAGACACGTCAGAGTTGTGGTCACAGTCGAGCTTGAGGGTGCTCATCAAGTCGGAGGCGAGCTGAGAGAGCGTCGAGAGAGACATGGTGGTAGTTGACAACTGAAGGTGGTGGGAGTTTGGGGTTGAAGGGAGCCCACGGCCCCAAGGTTAAATAGTACGCTGCAAGCCATCTTCCGATATGAGAAGGGCAAGTGCTTGTGTATATGGAACTAGAAGGCGGCTTCGATTCGAAAACCCGAGGTCAGGTTGTGGCGTAAGATTTCTCACCGCCCACGTACACAAGAAGGGAATTTAGGCATATTGGGCTTTCGCCTTACCGTTCTGGCTCGTTTTCGATATCTTTGACTCGTGCCATATTTCCTTTTGGATCTGTGCTATTCGGCTCTGTAATCCATAGAAACATGACAACGAGAAAGCTTATGAGATCTAGATCAAACTTATAGAAGTGGGTAAGAATTCAAGTACAGTACTAGTGAGGGCATATGTCAACTCACGGGAAGAGAGATCAAGTGACCTAAAGGAAACACGATTCACTAACAAGAATGAGTGCGGTCTACACATAGTTCAGCACTCTTATTTTCCCAAATCTGTCGCCAACGACGAGACAGCCTATACAGTCGTCAAGAGCAGCGTCAATGAGGTCGCATTTAACCGCGCCGACCCAGACACAGCGTGCCTCGGTGAGATGGTACAACCTCTTCGACGTCTAGAAGCATAAAACGACAAATCAACCAAACCATGAAGTAGTCTAATCAACACACCTTTCTCAACGTGACAATGCTTTTCGCGGGTAGATAGTTGATAACATGAAGAAAGACGTCGTCTGGTAACGTGTACAAATTAACTCGGTTGTCAGACACGTCACAGACGCGGTGACAATCGATCTTGTTCATGAAGTCGCAGGCCAGATGAGAGGAAGTCGACAGAGACATGGTGAGGCTCGACTTGAAGCTGGGATAATGGGAGTCGAAATCGAGAGACAATTCACGAAGTGAATGCCAGTGTTAGATACCACGTTGACGGCCATGTTTTAATGGGGCAAGTATTTGTGTATATGTATGAGGAGCCTGAGGAGGAAGACCAAAAGTTCACTGCAAGTGCAGCCTCGGAGTCGATGTGCGAGGGTTCCCACGGTCCACGTGCCTACTCATTTAGCACATCGTGCGCCAAATCGCCACTCAGGCTGTAGCTCGCTCTCTGCCTCCTTCACTCGCATCGCGTTTCTAGGAATCTCTAACTTCTGATTCCACAATACAGAGCAACTTGGGGATGGCAACGATACACCCCTCACGCATGGGCCTAGTCCCACTCGACCAGAACGGCCGCCAGCGCGGTCGGTCGCCCTCTCCAAAAGATTCAGGCCGCTACGAACGCTCACCAAGTCGCAGGGACGGAGAGCGCAGAGAGCGTAGAGACGACAGAAGGGGAGATGACAGAGACGGCGATAGGAGACAACATAGGGCGCGTGCGGATGATTATTTTGAGGGAGAGCGTAGGGGCGAGAGGAAAGAGCGGAGTCGCAGCTTGGATAGGCAGAGAGATAGGGAGAGGGAGGAGAGGAGTACGAAGGGGAGGGAGCGGAGGGCTAGTCCTGAGTATTCGGAGTATAGGAGGCCTTCTCCGTCGTATGAACAGCAGGACGCTCCTGCGCCGTGGAGACAGCAGGAGAATATGTATCCTAGCAGGCGGGGTGGACCTCCTCCTGGTGCCTATGGCGGTGGTGGCGGCGGCGGTTCTGATTGGCTGAATAGGTGTGTAGGGCTTACTTATTATTCTGATACACGACTCATTGTCGGTGTATACAGCCGACGTGAGCAGAGAGAGAAGAGTACAGTCAGCGTTTGGCCTCCGTCACCGAAAGCACCAACTCGGTACGTGCCCCATCACACTGGTTCTTTGTCTAAAGACTAAGCTGCGATATAGGTCTCTCAGCCCGGACGGGCGCAAGCACAAAAAGTCAAAGAAGAGGCGACGAGACTCGTCAGTTTCGTCTGACACGGACTCTGAAGAAGAACGCCGGCGACGCGAACGCAAGGAGCGCAAGAAGGCCAAGAAAGAAAAGGAGAGAGACAGGGAGCGCAAGAAGAGAAGTTCACGGTCGAAATCTGCACGTCGGGACAGTGACGATGAAGATGAGCGTGACCGCCGCCATCGACGACACCGTCGGACACGCAGCAGGTCAGTTAGTGAAGAGCGGTACCGCGACAGGCGCAGCAAGACTCGCACGAAGAGTCCTGAGCAGCAGCCTCCCGCGAGCGAAGACGAGGACGAGTGGGTGGAGAAGCCTCTCAAACCGGGTTTCCTCGCTACTACTACTACGCCAACCACTCAAAACAACAACGGAAGCGGTTCGATGGCGCCGCCACCTGTACCTTCCAGCAAGAAAGCTGCTGGTGCTGAAGACGACGACTCAGACGATGAGTCAGTTGGGCCGAAGCCGCTTGTCGTTGCTGGGTCGTCCAAGAAGAGAGTCGACGAACGTCAGTACGGCGGTGCGTTGCTGCGGGGTGAGGGTAGCGCCATGGCTGCTTTCCTTCAGGACGGCACGGACTTGCGTATCCCCCGTCGTGGTGAGATCGGTCTGACGTCGGACGAGATCGAGAGGTTCGAGCAGGTTGGGTATGTGATGAGCGGTAGTCGGCATAGGAGGATGAACGCTGTGCGTATGAGGAAGGAGAACCAGGTTATTAGTGCGGAGGAGAAGAGGGGTATTTTGAAGCTGCAGCAGGAGGAGAGGGAGAGGAGGGAGGCGATTCTGAGGGAGGAGTTCCAGCAGCTTTTGCAGGAGAATCTGAAGACGCAGGGAGGTGGAAAGTAGTGCTCCCATCTCAGCTGTTGTCTCATTCGTGTGTGTATTACTATCATATGCTCGGACTATCTATTCACGAATGCCTGCGCAAGGCGCGTAGTGTACAGAATGTCATTGCAGGTTGTGTATGAGGCAGGTGATAGTCTTACAGCTCCTTGTGCCCGGACTTGCTGTCGAGGCCAACGAGCTCGACGTCGAAGACGAGAGCAGAGTTCGCTGGGATGACGCTGCCGAAACCGCGAGGACCTGACAACAAGGTAAACCACGAGAAGATGTTCGTGTATGCGCAGACGTACCATAAGCGAGGTCCGCTGGGATAGTGAGGATACGTTTCTCGTTCAGACACATTCCCTGCAAGCCTTGGTCCCAACCCTTGATAACTTGACCAACGCCGACTAACAGAAGGTTAGGCTACCTGCATGCTGTATAACTCGCACTCGAACTTACGTGTCAATGGAAGTGGTTGACCACGGTCGCGACTGTGGAGTAAGGTGAGCCACGACACTACTCTAGTCTTGTTCGCCATGATGGTGCACATACCTGGAGTCGAATTTGTTGCCATTCGAGAACAACGTGCCGGTCTGCATCCAAGTTGCGAGCTCAGCACTACCCTTCTAAGCCTCTTATATGCTACTCACGTAGTGGACCCTGATGGAGTCTCCAGTCTTTGCAGTGACGGTGCAGTCATCCGGTTTGTAGGTCGTATCAATCTGCAGTTCAGTAGGGGGCTCCTTGGCCAGAGCAACCAGCGCAAAGGCGAACAAGGAGAAGAGACTGAAGAGCTGCATGGTTGTTTGGGATCAAGGTGAATTGCTTGCGGTCGTGGCACGCGGACGCACGAACTGGCTTCTGCTTTGACACGATCGCTGACACGCATGTGCGCCTAACGAGCGCTCATCATTGTTTCTCGTGATCGTGAGACATACATCCCTTATCGGGTGCTTAGTCAGAACTATACAGCCTAACACCTTGTTTAACCTTATTTTTCACACCTTTCCACCGACCCCCGCCGCCGACAACATCAAGCACGATGGTGAGCCGTTATGCTCGTCGACCGCGCCAGAATGTTGTTCTAATGCAATGACCCCGAATTTATAGCCTTCCCAAAAGAGTTTCAGGACGAAGCGCATCCTCGCTAAGGCTTCTCGCCAGAACCGGTGAGTAGCGACGGATTTTGGTAGAGAAGGACGTGGTTTTGACCAGGTTGGATGTGTAGACCTATCCCTCAGTGGTTCCGCTTGAAGTCGGACACCAAGATCCAGGTGCGTACCAAGAAAAACGTATCTCAGAGGCTGCTTTACTAACTTCATATCTTTTCTGCTCGGTAGTACAACGCCAAGCGTCGTCACTGGAGGCGCACCAAGCTCAACATCTAAACGCTCTCATCTATTCGCTTTCGATGTTGTCTTTGTAGCATTCCCGGAGGGGAGGTCACAGGCAGAGGACTCCCGCACACCACATCCGCAACCACCACACGCACGCCTTCATGTATCCCTCTTTTTATGGCACTCTCGCAAAATCGATCTGCATGATTTATGAAACCCAAGCTGCTAATATAGTCTCTGTGCGTGCCTTTGCTTGAATTTGAGCTGTTCGGTGGATTGGTATGTGGTATACAAGAACGTTATTAGGCATTGCGAAGCAGTAGGTAAGTGTGACTGGCCCCCTATTGATCATGATAGGCATCATAAACTGCGACAACTAGCATACATCGTACGTCAAGCACAGTTCTCAGAGAAAAAACACTTACCTGTGCATTTCATCGTAGATTATAGCATCGTGCAACAAAGACTGAGAACGTCTTTATTCTGCTATGGCCTGCTGCGAGGCATTCACCCAAGGCCGCCATCACGATCTCGAAGGCCCAAAGGCCAGATCTCGGACATCACACGCAGTTTTTGGTGCCATGACAAGCTGGCCATGGCCAAGCATCGTCGTATACCGCCTTCCCCGTTCTCTGAATCGTATAAAAACCTAGCCCAATCAGTCATTCCAGCCCCCGCTTCACACGTCCCACATCTCTTCGCTCGCAAGATCACACCTGACATGTCTACCGTGGCATCCATCGCCCATGACGACCTCAAAACGCGTCTGTCTGAGGCAGATTACATCTCCTCCCTCGAGGCTTTTATGCAGCGCGTAGAGGATATGGTGAAGTTGACAAAGGTTCGTACCGTTCCCTGCATTGCGTAGTAAGGTAGAGTACCTTGTTCATCACCGCACTCGCAGACACCAGAAGACCCAGGATACGCAGAGTACATCCAAACCGTGGACACCATCACGCTGCTCTACGCGTGCTTGGACATCAAGCAGAAAGTCACGACGTTGCCGAGGCCCCCGTACGACCCGTTTGTAGAGGCGATGCGGAGGCGTGCGCTCGTCGAAATTCAGGAGCGAGGACGTGACGAGAATAAGAATAAGAACAAGGACCGCACAACGAAGCCGCGTGGCTCAGCGAAAGCAAAGACAAAGACAAAGGCTAAACGACCTCGCGTCGATGCGAAAACTTCTCTGTCGTCGCCGACGCTGTATGCTCTCTCCCGTCTTGACGAGGACCACAGGAAGTATCATCAACCCAGTCAGGAGAATGAGAATGAGGGGGGTGACGTCGAGATGAAGACGGAGGATATGAAGGCTTGTGCTGCGTTGGTTGCTGAGATCCGCTTGTACGTTGAGGGACTCACGATTGAGAGGTGACAACGGCAGTCGTTTGAGGATGCTCTTAGGTGTGAGGGACGGTTGGTTGGAGAGGGCAGTTCGTCTGGTGTGAGAGTGGAGACTGGTATGACAGGGGATGCTGGTGCTTGAGAGGATGGGGTCAGGGAAATACTACTAGTGAACTAGTGACTCGTTGAATTAATTTTGTTCGTCTTTACTCTATACTTGCGGCGAAGAAGAGTTCTGGTTAGCCCGGTAAGCCCGTGACAAATTCTTTCTCATACTCTTACCGACCCAACGACTTCTACCACACAGACGACCACGCCGCGAAAGACGTTGCCGGTCGACAATTAGAACGGATCTGACCCATGGTTTTGGTTCTGGTGGCGGTCGCTACTGCGCAAGCTGTGAGGTACGTACGACACCGGTGTTCGATATTAACATTCGACGTTCAATACTCAATGCTTTCTTACGTTCAGCGCTGGATCTCCTGCCAATCCGTAGGTACGGGTACAACGCAACGCGTAACAGAGAGTCGTACAGACTGTCTATCATGCAAACTTGTAGTCATTTGGCTTGGGCTAACCAGCACTGGAAGTAACGTGTATCATACTGGGTTCTTCGAAGCTTTCTACTAGTACCCGCAAAGTCCTCGGCGCTTGCCACCCGACTGCAGCTTTGACCTGTACCACCACGTGCCTTGGAACGTTCATTGACGGAACCATCCCAATAAACTAGGTAGTGCAGTGAGTGGCCTAGTATCAGCTCATGTTTTCTCATGTTTGACATATGATACAATTGCAGGGTTCCCCCAACAGGTCCAGACTATTGTTACATAGTACACGTTGTGGATTTGAATCCGTAATAGCTAAACTCAGCGACGGTCAGCTCCACAAAACGCGGTGTTCATCCGTACAAGATGTATGATAGTCTCATGCAAACAGCAAGACCCGAGTCCAGTCATCTGTCGTGGACCTCACTTTTACCTGTAGAAATCCAAGAAGCAGCTGCGCTCTATTCTTGGCCTCTCGGTACGTCCCATTGGAACATCTAGCCGACCGCTCGTTAACGTATCACGCTGTGTTTAGTACGGCTTCCAATTGGCATAGGAAGAACCTACCTTTCCCATCGAATCTGCGAGGGACCTGGAAAGTCTACCGGTGATTGAATAAGAATAAACTACACATCGCCACCAGGGTCGACGGCACCGCTGGCATAGCATCTTATCTGTGTATCGAACGCACGAAGCAGAAGCCTCGACTGATAACCTGTGACGCCACCTACCAGGTGTTGAAGGCGTGGAATAGAGTATTCCTCTAAAAGCACCATTCCGTTGGGTGATTCTTCGGATCTATCGTTCCTAGGGCTGACATTCGGATGCGTGTTTGGCAGGTTCATTCAGTTTATACTGCTCGGATGAAGACCAAACTTGCAGTCATTTTTATCGAAGGTCGTTTAAAATGGGCCAAGCGGAGCGTGCTTCATCTCGCTAGACATTCATTTCCCGTGTCTATGGAAATCAGGAGAATCTCGGTACTGCAGTAGACTTCTGAATCTACGCGTTCGCGGGAGAAAACCTCGTTCTACGCCGCTGATGCGATGATAGACACTCATTTGATCCCGAATGACCGTCACCCAGCAATCGCAGAAATGCGCAGGCACGACACGTTGCTCTAATTTACGTGATATCACACATATATCCTGAGACCCTCGCCGGCACGATGTATGTGTAGACTCCGCGAACTACTCGCTGCGGCATGAGCCAGAGATTGGGGTGGAGATTAGCTACCCAAGTACGTTCGTATCTTCCAACTATTGATGAGACCCACTTACGCTGAATTTTCTAGAGAAAGCAAGCAAAACTTGTCGATATTTACGTCTTGCAGACGAGCGAGTACTACCCCAAAACCAGAATACAGCAACTTGATCGCTATAAATGAGAGAGATGGTTGAGTTTGTGCTACAGAAAAGGCAGCCATGTCCTCTTTTCCGACTGTTCCTGGCCATGGGCACTTACTTGAACTAGCCTGGGACTTCCGTCTCACTCGCTCAATTTGGTGTGAGCCGTGTCCTTTCGTCCAACCTAGGCGGTATTCAGCTTAATTTTTTTCCACAGTGATGACTTACGCTCTGCTTATATACGACTACAGTATGTGCTTATTCTTCATCTTTTCTTATGCGTTGTTATGCTGAAGCACTTTTACAGTATTAACCTTCCCCGACGAAGTCAGTATCCCCTTGTGTGCAACAGCCCTCCGTCTGCTTCAACGGACACGCAGGTTCTATACATGTGGACTCAGAAACGGACCACAGGAAAACTGTTGTTCCTTCTAGTATGTGCCTCGTATGAGCTGTTGCGATGAGCTGTTAACGTGTATATCGGCAGACGAGGTATTGGACGTAAGTCACCGCTACAAACTTCCAACGTCGCGGCCTGACAGCGTGCATCAACTTTGGTAGAATTATGAGTCTACTGTAAGTATACATCCGGAATATTGAGTATTCACTGTCTGACGCCAATTCTCAGACCGAGTGTCATAGGCGAGTCGCCTCGCCGTTGTTCAACAATTTGTCGAGGGATTGACCGTTCGTTAGTGCTCTTTATTGATCACGATACCACCTTGGTAAGCAGAGAATTTTTGTCATCCTAAATCTGTCTTTGACCCATGGGGATTATTAAATATCAGGCGTATGTTCTCTATCTTTTGTCCGTATTGCTACTACGAGATATACTCAACCTTTATCGTTACAGGTGCAAGTTCTCCTACGCATGGTTTGTTTACTCAGAGCTTGTGACCTAAACCCTGGGCGCCGGTAGGTTGACACTACTTGCCACTGCCAACGATCTAGCTAACCAGGACTGTTATCATAGTAATTCTTATCCTTCGTATATATGCGATGTACGATATGAACAAGATTCTCCTTTATGGGCTCTATGGTTTTCTAGCCGCCGTCCTGCTGGTTCAAATCGTCTTCTCTGCCATTCTCTGCAAGGAGACGGGCCACGGATGTAAGTCCGACCCTTTTTATCCTGGTCCACATGCTTACAATAATCAGTGAACAAAACCCTACAAGCGTCAGGATGCATCCCGAATAACTGGCGATATAAACCATGGGTGTATTGGGTACCTGCTACGACCTTCGACGGGATCCTCTTCTTGCTGGCCATAGTCAGGTCGATCAACTGTGCTCGAGATCCAGCCAATACCACACCCAGTCTCCTTTACACGATGCTCCGTGACTCATTCCTCTACTTCGGGCTTGCTTTTGTTGTCATAATTGCGGATCTCGTCGTTTGGACAAGAGCCAGTGTAAGTCACACTTCCCATTCTATCGTTACTTAGTATAGCAGTACTGATATTCGAGCTCTTGTAGTCTGGATTATATGTCGCATTACCGGAGTGTGTTGTTTTGCTTGCAGGGTTTTCGCTATGCTAATTTCATCCTCAGACTAGTCCCAGTCCTTTATTCAATAATGTCGTGCCGTATGCTGGTAGGTAGATCGTACAACTTTAAATTTGTCTTCTGCACAAAAATTTACTAACTGAATTTAGCTGAACATGACACAAGCATCACGGCCGTATCTCGCTCAGCCATGGAAAGAACGAGATGAGGCCGTCTTCTCAGAAGCAATCCGCCTCATGTCATTCTGGAAATCCCCAGACCTCGACTTACCTACCTCAAATCCAAGTACGCAGCCTCCTGACTCGCCGCTTGGAGCAGAACCGTAGTATGCAAGATAGGTGCCTTGGTGTTTCTGTGAACTTGATCCTCGGCATGCAGTTATAGGTAGTGGTACAGTGTTATATCAGTAGCATGGAATCAGTATAGCAAGGCCTCAAGTACAAATGTTTGGTTCAGTAAAGGGTGCGAAATTCAGGAAATAATATGCTGCGCCCCTTTGACATCTAATATCTCCAATCCCTGGTTTTCGGAATCGCCGCTGTTATGATCCTGTAATAAGATGCAGTATACTTCAGACAAATTGCTGGCATGTGCTTGTGAGTACTCATACCGTGACATTGGAAGTTCGGTGGACGATCGTATCGGTATAGATGTGTACCTGTGTTTTCTTAGAAAGGACGGTTTCCGTTGGTCAGTCAGGCTGTTCATCGAGAGTTGAAAGACGTACAGGTACCCTGTTGCGTCCACCAAGAGCAGTCAATTCGATATCCCGGTTCTTGAAGATGACGGTTCGCGCGTTGAGCCTGCATGATAAGTCATGGATGAACACACTGAGTCTCAACCAGAAGGACAGGTAACGGAGGCTTGCGACCCACAGTGCCATCATAACATTCGCATATACTGGAGAAACCAGACTGAGCCCCAGCTGTCAAGAGAGGAAGGAAACGGCAATCCCACGCACGTTTGCACCTCATTTCGATGATACCTATAAAAGCGAGGCTTCCTTCCGCTGCGTGAAGCTGTTGTAACGATTAGTGTTTTTCATATTGTCGATACTTCGAACATCTTTCACCGTAACGATCACCCCGATAGAGCAGATGCTATATTGCAGAATCATTAGAGTTCCAACCTTCCTAAGGAATCGAATGACTCACATATTCGCAATGGCGGTGTTAATGACATAGTACACCAGCTTCTCAACAATGTCGTTTGTCCTATCAAGCGTTGCGGAATATATACCTAGTTAGAAAGATATCATGGTCATCCGAACGTGACTCACCGCTTGAAGTGCATGGCACTGCTACGCCTTCTCAGCAGACAAAAGATAAATATAACTGAGATTGTGACATCGGTGAACAGCTCAGTTGCATATGTTGCTGTCAACGCGCCCTAGTGATAGGCAGTGAATAAAACAGCGTTTTCCAGTGCATATAATTGATCGTCCACTACCTTGAACACGACATGACTGATTAACGTCTCCCAGCGGTGCAATGGAACCCTTGACGATGGCAGGCGTTCAAGTCCAGCTCTTAAGCTTGAGAGTATAAGGAAAGATATAGAATTTGAGGACTCACGACAGTATAAAGCATGCTGGTCCCAAAGTGAAATATAAGTCAATTATACTTGCTATATAAACATGGATGACAGGTACATACTCAGGCCACCACCTTCAGATCAATTGTATCAGCGTCAGCAACCAGAATGACGGAGGTATTGGTGATGGCACTCACAGAAGCGTGCAAATGATAGGAACCCCTGTTTGAAGTAGCAACAGTGTTTCGTGAGTAACACGATGGGGGGCGACAAGCGAGAGATATAGCACACCGGAATCGCTGTCACGACGACCATCCCATCGCTCACTATGTACTCGCGTCAGTATCGAATTAGATTATGTACGAGCATTAATGTGATTCACCGTGCCAGATACGCCAGCAATATAAGCTGTCATGATCGTTCCGAGTCCCACCATGACGTTTGTGAGGTACTCCTAGACGATGTATCGTGACGGTGACTCACCCTTGGGCCATAAATACGATAACAACCTTGCCGGGGACCACCTTTTAACTTGAATAGCCAGACCATGTAATGGTGGACTTACCTCCACTATGATTGTAGCCTACATCGGACGTCGTGAGTGTCCAGTGGTGTAATGATGGAGATACATAATACCGACTTCGATACTCCTATGGCAGTAAAACAGACGTCTTCATTCAGGAGCCGATTCACAATAGATATGATATATTGGACTAACCAGTGAATACGATCCAACCCATTGATCACATCTCCAAACTGTGTAACAAGGTACCAGTAAAGAAAGATGAGGCATAGGGTCGTATGTAGCGTTTCGATTAAACTGACAAGATCAGGTTTCGTCAGTAATAGCCCCGCAGACTCGAAGAGTCTATTTATAGATTATGAATGTCTTACCCCATTAACCACACGTATATCTTCAGGCTGCGATTGTCATGCTTGAAAGTCACATAATAATAGTATAATTGAGCAGTAAATGCTCCAAACAGTCTGTAAGGCCCATACGTCAGTCCTAGTACACCAGAAGGGAGATAGATCGCAACATGATTTTTCACTTACATGAAAGCCAGACATGCAAAGATTAGCAATGGTCCCACGATAGTGCCGATAGAGGGCGTCATTATTCATGAGTCAAGAGTAGAGCTGGAGTATAGCAGCGGGTCTCTGTGTAGCTTTATCTATGAGAGCTGCCCCATGTCATCAGAGATGGTGGATACAAGGTGCGGCATAGTCACTGGATACGTTGAGCGCTGAGATATCAGAGTTCCTTCGAACGCGTGCCGAAGAAAAGGTTCGTTGAATTAACCTACGACAAGACCGAACTTCCATGATTGATACCACCACGGCTGAGATGCACACTCCTATGCAATGTGTCAAGGATTGCTTCAGTATGTGAAGAAGGTCGGTATTATGGAGCAGCTCCTCGGCATAACACACCTGAATCAACCGATTTGACAGGTAGATTGTGTTCGGATAGGCAGCAATTGCAAGCCGAGAGGGGAGGCAGATAGAAGCTGATCTCTCTGTGTTCCTATAACTGAGAATGAAAGATTAGACTGGAAGGAATGACGTCAAATAACTTGGAATGGTTTGGGCGACTCACGCTCTACATCTGTCTCACTGCGGTGACATACAGCGATGAATGCTAGACTTTGATGTCAAGCAGCTGGACTCAATGACTGGTATCCAATGTAGGCGGCGGCTGCAACTGAGCAGACAATGCCAAATCTTGACAGGACCAGCCACTGAGGTGGAATAGCTGCAGGGTTCAGCCTCTACCTGCTTCGGATTGAGTCGAACCAATGTTCTTGAGATCCTCTTTACGTTGCTTGTCTGTTGGAATCATGACGAGGTTGAGTCGGGACTGGAGAGACAGTAAATGATACTCACACATGTCCGAGACTCCGTTACAAATTTGAAGAATCAGACCCGTCGTAGAAGTCAACTGACACTCACAAGTTATAATGGCGATTTTCATTGTTCGAGGAGCAATTCGAGCGACTCCAGCAAAGGTGACTCGGAATTGGGAGGTTCAACGACGGAAAGAAACTTCCGACTCGAAAGCCCGCAATGATTATCCTTATTCTTACGCAGGTCTGTGCCATTCTGATGGTGATTTGGACTCTATGTTGGCATGTAATAAATGGTGGCCATATCAATTGTACTTTTGGAGGGACGTACACATCCGAGTTGTAGTTTCACTGGCGTAACTCTGCACGCGATAATACAGGATCGAGTCGGAGAGCACCTTGAAGCAGTAAGTGAATACTTGAACGTACTCACAGCCTGCTGAGTCGTTACTTAGAACTGAATTCGAAGTGGTCGAGAGTAAGTACCTGTGAGCAGTAGTAAGTACGCCGCAATGTCGAAAGCGTCGCTTATATAAGCAATTGATCTAGTCTCTACTTTCCGAGCTTGTTCCGGGGTCATTGCTTTCAACTTGAAGCTTGAAGTCAGACTCGGATCTGCTTGTACTCAGTTTACCTTTGCCCCAGAGGGTGGAGGCACTTCTAATGTACGTGTCATGGTACGAGCAAGAACGAAGTACTGACAGGATTTGATGCACTGGCGAATGGACGAATCCACGAGCCTTAGTGATACGACTTGGGCTCAAGACGACTTAGACGAGCCAGAGAGTATTCTACTCTGGATCACCCACTCTAAAGCTACCAAGGTCTCCTCATTTATATGCCAGAATATGTACTTTGAACACTCTTCCTGACGTGAGTCATCTTCACACCGATGATCGAGGACGTGGCGGGGGATGTGATTATATTCTGAACTGTCAGCCACCCTGCTTCCCAGTCACATACAAAACGGGACACCATGTTCGACTTCCTCCTCCAGCCTCTCTCTCTTCTCTCTCTCCATCTCCCACCGACGTCGTCCTTCGCGTCCTCAAGCCCAGCTGGTCTCTTCCTCCTTCACGGCTCACAACCAGCTACAGACTACTACCAAGTAAACCCCCACGTTCTTTACTCTCCGCAAACATGCACTACCTCAAACTCGCGCCCTTGTTCGTCTACCTTCTGACTGCTGTAGTCTCTGCTCGTCCTCTCGATCAAGGTGTCCCTCTCCCTGTTGGCGACATGACTCTCGGTCTTGTCGCCCCCACCGCTGTACCCAACGTCAAGCTTCCTGTTCCTGGCGGTGCTGGTCCGACTCCTACCGGTGTTCCTCCTATTCCTCATTCCCCTGGTGTCCCGTCGGTGCCTGGTTCTGGTAGCTCAAAGTCGTCTAAAGTCCCTGGTGTCCCCAAGGGCGTCCCTCTGCGTCGTTCCCCCTCTCCTGATCCTGGCCCGTCGTACGCCAACCCGCGTCTCCAACCTCGCATGGTTCGCGAACCAGACTATGCAGCCGCGAACACCAACGCTACTATTCCTGTGGCCCCGACTACCTCAACCACCAAACGTGAGGTCAAGAGCAAAGAGTTCCGTAACGGTTGGGTCGTCCCTCCTCCTTCAACCTCTTCTACTTCGAACCACGCGAAGCGCGCGCACAAGCACAGGGGATCGAAGAACAAGCATAGTACTGACCACCACAAGAAGCCCTCAGAGACTGCGCAGAAGCCCACGCACACGAACATCGCCAAGCCAGAGCACTCCACCGAAGCCAAACCAGACCTCAAAGCGGAACACGCCGCCGAGGATCAACACTCCTCGTCTTCTTCTTCGTCTTCAGCAGGAGGACCAGCAGCGGGCCTGACGAACCTTGTCAAGACCGTCGGAGCCGCACCCAACCTCCTTGGGCCTGTCGGACAAAGTATGCCCAGCGTCCCCGACACACCTATCACCTCAGCGGATACAGGACCTACCATCGACGCCGCTGACAACACTGCCGGCGACGCAGCCCAGAAAGCCAAGGTCAAAGTCCCCGTAGACGAGAAAGTCCCTCCTCCGCCTACAGATGCCAACGCCTACCCCGCATACACCGCGCCCGCCCTCCCTGCTCCTGCCTCCACTCCCGTTAACACGAAAGCGAAGAGACACTCTCTGGTATTAGACACAGACCCGCTCATCCCACCCTCTGACGAGTCAAAGGAGAAGAAAGACAAGGCGTTCGGTGTGGTCAACATGGACTCTAACGCGAAGCCTCCCCCGCCGCCGCCTGTGCCTAGTGTCCCTGCGAAGGTCCCGAAGCCGAGTGTGTCGGCTGCGCCTGTGCCGATCCCGAGTGAGTCGATTTATCAGCCGAAGGAGCCTGGGTATGGGGGTGGGTATCCTGCTCCTACAGCTGTTCCTGTTTAAAGTGGTGGCGGTTGTGGTCGTGGCGTGTTCAACGTTGGGAGTGACAGGGAAGGGGGAGAGGGAGGTGTATGGGAATGGGAATGGATGGGGGTGGAGAAGAGCGTGGAGGAGATTCTTGAGGCGAGTTCTTCTGGTGCATGTCCGGAGAACACTACACACATCTAGATTTGTACATACATACATACCGCATACGGAGAGCCTATTCTTACACTCACGCAGACGATACTGCACGCACTATAAATTTCCTACTTTATGATCCTAACACGAGGCTTGTGAGATCACATTTTTCTCATTACAGAACCCAAGGTACTATACATCCTATATCACGATACTACACGATCTTGAGGTCAAATCCAGCTATCGAACTGAGCATATACGAGGCCCCCGGGCTTCGAAGAGCGATGCTTGGAGGGGTTGCCATGAGGGGTACTTAAGCTTTCGAAGGGGGGTAGGGGAGTTGAGGTATCCACGTTTATCGCTCTTGTGCGTTGTTCATGATACGCAGGATGTTGATGACTAGAAGCAGAAGTCGTCAGAACCACAAGTCTAGCTCGCACATCTAGGAATAAAACTTACACAAGTTGATGAAGCTACGAACACGGACAAGAACACGATCAGCGACTCTCCTCTCAGCACAAAATGATAAAGATTCTAGACTCACTCAAGGTACAAACTGATCGCACCCATGATGTACTCATCCGGGCTCAACCGCTTCGTGATGACGTGCGTGTCGTACACGACGTATCCGCTGAAGAGGAGTGTTCCGCCAATGGCGACCGCGAGGTCGAAGCCGCGACTGAAGGGGATGAAGATGCCGACGAAGCCCGTCATCATGAGGGCGACGAGCCCGCCGAAGAGCCAGGGGCCGAGACCTGTGAAGTCGTACTATATGAAGAATAAATTATGAGGCGCGGTGTGTGAAGAAAGGGGAAAGGGAAGGAGGACGGAGCGTACCTTGGACTGGAAGGTGAACAGGGTCAGTCCGATGAAGACACCGAGCGTGATAAGCCTATTGAATTGATCATTAATATCAGTTATGCATTCCTTGCGGTTGGATCAAGGCGCTCTGCCGAGCTCTTCACTCGGCTGAGGGCGTGGGGTACTCACAATGCCTGCAGCACGATCAGGTTGTTGAAGAAGGCGACCATTACACCAAGGGTGAAGGCTTCCATGAGTGTGAATGTTGACAGGAGGACGAGGTTGAGGGGGTGGCTGTGGCGCTTCCAGTAGAGGAATCCCAGGTTGATGAGGGTACCGAAGAGGGGGACGTAGAATGCCCATGTGCTAGTTACGTAGGTATCATTATTAGTTGTGGGAACAGGGGAGAGTGTGTGTGTGAGAGTTGTGAGGGGAGGAGAACGTACTGTGTCTGGACCCAGAAGATCGCGCTCTCAGATTGGGAGAGTCCGCCTGCGACGATACATGTTGCGAGCTGGAGATGGATTGTTCGGTAAGATATTCGTGTGCATCGTTGACTACACTCACAATTTGGCAGACTGTAGTTACGGGTATAAAACGGTCAGCTATAAAGATACAAGGGGGCTTGAGGATGAGCCAAGTACTTACACAGAATGGTATACACCTTCCTCACGAATGCGTTCCTGATCTCAGGCGCACTGTCGTACACAGAAGTACCATACTACAGCCCATCCTATAGTCTCAGCATACTATTTTTACTCTCGCGATGCCTTGTTACACTCACCTTGAAGTCGTCAGGGATGTCCCCAAGTTCCGGTTGGTCATAATACGCTCCCGAACTAGGACCCGGCGCAGGGCTCAACAACGGTTGTTCAGCCTCGTCGCGCCCGCTGTTGTTCTTCGGGCCAGTATACGACGGTGGTGGCTGCGTGTAGTTCGTTGCCATCGTCCTAGACAGTGAAGGCTGCTGGGTTGAGATGGTGGTGGTCAGTAGTTGAGGTGAGAGATGCTTCGAGAGCCTAGTGCGCAGTGCACTGCCTAGACATCTGCGCGCCTGTTTTAATACGGTCATGCACGTGGTTATCGGAAATGACGAATGTGTGATGTGTGCGGGACCCCGGATACCTGCTGGTTGGCCTCGTAACTTCGAGAAACCGCGTCTTTCTTTCCTACGCTCTCTCGACTTTCCGTGGATAGAATGGTGTGTTTAAGGTGGCGATGGTCACGAAACATGTAATGAAACTGAAAGCTTCGTTTTGATTCAAGGCCCAGTTTCACAGGTCGGGCTTGCATTCGTAAACTAGAGACCGATAGGAACTATCTGGATCCAGCGTGAAATGTATCTCTGGATCATATGATATGTTCCGAATATACAGGAACACAGCATAAGCGTACCGTGACGCAGTCTGCTATCTAATATATTGTTGTTATTGACCCCGTGAAGCCACGAATGTACGTGACACAGCCATAAAGAGCAGGGGACATAATAATTGGGATCGTAGCCTGAGTGAAGTTATTCATCATGGACCGTGAAAGCGAAACTTTAGATCATCCGAGATTGAAGCTTGAAGTCAGAACCTCTCGAAGGTAAAGAGCGTAAGATTGAGCTTGGATAGAATGGTTCTACTAACTTACTACTAGTCACGGTCTTGTGGCTGCGAGATCTACCAAGGCTGTGACGAATATCTGATAAAAACTCGCACGGTTGTAGGGTGTCAAAATTACCTCGTTTGTGACGACATTTGATATGTTCTTTATTCTTCTTCAGTTCTACTGAGGTGGCCATCTGGAAGTTGCGAGTGGCTGAGCTCGAAATGTATGAGCGCCCAAGCTGGCCATAGACGCCTAGGCACTCGTCGTCGTGCACGGTCAAGCAGCTTCAAGCTTCATCACCACTCAGTACTCAGTACTTACCGCCATTTGGATATCTACTGACACTAAAGTACTCGAGTATCACCGTCTTCCAGAGAGTAGGTGATTTGAGCAAAGTGCAGCCGTCGTCCACGCATGCGATGCATAATGCGACAATCCTCTCTTCAAGATTCTGAATGTTAGCCATCCGTATCCTCGGTAATTCTCGCTTCTCAGGTTCTTGCGACCTTGGAGCGCGTGAATATCGTGAGTGAGCACTCTCCTCACCTGCGTCTGCCGCTACTCTCTTATAATTGAGCCCCATTTTCTAGCGTCCTTCCTTCAAGCCTTTGGGAACGTGTGAGTCACTCAAGATTCGTGCATATAGTTAGCCTATACGTTTCTCAGTACCTCAACGTTGCGGTGACAAGGAAACCAATTCCAACCTGTGATAAAGTATGAAGCAAAATTCCGGATGGCTGTGAAGCTATTCGTTTCTTGTGCATAAAGAACGTCGTGCGGTGTCGGACGGAGCATCGATACTAGGCCTTCAAATATAAGCATTCGGCTAGGACGACTTGATGGAATGTCCCGCTCGGTGTCGTTGAAGACAAAAGCGACCATTTCCAAGCGAGGGGAGCACGCAGCGCGGATGGCTACGGATAACCATGAGGCTGAAGGAGCGCCCGTAGCTTCGGTTACCAATTGGGTAAGTTTATTGTTTTCGACTTTGTTCAGAACAATGAAAGTGCTGCTGCCGCCAGTCGTCCGCACCCAAAACACAATGGCCTTGTCACCCTCAAAAGAAGCCGTGGCTCCTCGCTGCTATGGGGTTGCCCTTGCTTTCTGGTTCATCGCCCGGTAACGTCTCGTCGACGACGACTCTCTCTTTCCCTTTAACTCTCTCTTCACGTCGCAGGTCGACTTCTAATCGACTCCCCTGCCACTTCTGCACTTGCTGCTGTCGCTGAAGAACCATCATGCCTGCGGCTCAGCAACTTCCCGCTTATGACCTCGGTTCGACAACACTCACACCCTACCTCCAACTTCCTCACCTCCTTTCGCTGACATGGCTCGCCTACCCAATTCTCTCTCTCCTCTTCGTCGCATTTCGCCTTCAACTCTCCACTGCATCTGCTCAAGACGCCATCGATAGCGCCAAAGACAACCTCGTAGCAAGCTGTCTGGCAGCTGAGAAGGCTGCTACGGCCACAGCGAGCATGCCCCGATACATGGCAACTGCAACGAACGCGAGAATTGCTGACGCTGTGAATGGGACGATGAACGGAGCTCGTGCAGCGCTCATACTCGCTCTGACGGTTATGGAGGCCATCATCAACTTCATCGTTGACATGTACAGGTCAACGTTCCTCTGCTTCTTGGAACTTGTAGTACGAGGGGGACTTTCGATTCTTATTGGTGCAGTTCAGGAGGTATGTTGATTGCACTACCATCGCGTGTCAAGCTCTTATTAACCATCTATAGCTCAACAATGCCGTCGGCGCAGTTGCTGGCGGTATACGTACGGCCATTCAGGATGCGATAAAGGGTGTGAACGATGTTATCACCAAGCTCCCTGGAGTGAAAGGGATTTCTGTGCCAGACCTTAGTGCGCTGCAGAATGTAACACTTCCGCAAGACTTCACGGATGCTCTTACGAACCTGAACAACTCCTTGCCTACTCTGTCGGATTTGAAGGATAAAGTCAATGACATGTATGTTTATCCTCTTGGCTTATACATAAAAGCCACGCTAACGAAAATCTAGCATCGACACTCCGTTCGAACTGGTTAAGAAAGACATCAATGAGACTTTCTCCGGCCTCTCGTTCGACGCGAACACGCTCCCTGTTCCTGAGCAGAATACTGTCGCGTTCTGCGACCAGATGGACACGTCCGTGGTCGATGATCTCGGTCGTGACATCGTCAAGATAGCCAAGATCGGCGTTGTCATCATCGTCCTGATTGCATTGCTCCTGCTCGCCGCTAACTGCGCCCTCGAGTGGTACAAGTGGCGGTGCCTCAAGAACCACCTCAGATACACGCGAGAGGCATGGTCTACCGATCCAGCGATCTACCACGCCAACACAAAGACCAATTCTGCCCCCACTCTCCAGCTCAGCGATCATAATCTTCTCATGCTTCAGGGCAACATGGCGCATCCCCTCCTTACTCGCATAGCAAACCAGCTCTCTTCCCTCCTCCGTCTGAGTCCCTCCAAACACATTCACCTCGCCTGGTTCTTCCACTATGTGTTCCACCCGCCTGCTCTCGCGTGCTTCCTCATCGGCTTCTTTGGTCTTCTCTCCGTCCAGGTGCAACTCCTCGCCATCTCTCCTCTCGAACATAAGTATCAACATCAAGCCGCGGCCTCCGCCAACGACTTCAGCAACCTCATCGCCACCTCGATCAACGCAAGCATGTACAACCAGAGCGCGGCGTACGCTAATGATATCAACGGACGTGTAGACCACGTGCAGACCACTGTCAACGACGGGCTGTTTGGATGGGTGAACGGGACGACTACTACCCTGAACAACACGATCAATACGTTCTACAATGACCTCCAGGGCGCGGTACAGACGGTGTTCAACGGAACGATCCTCGAGAGTCCGGTGGAGGAGTTCATCAGGTGTTTCATTGGGAGCAAGGTTGACGCTATCGAGACCGCGTTGACGTTCCTGCATGACAACTTGATCATCGACATCCCGAGAGTGAACGACTCTGTACTCGTGCTCTCCCCAGCGAGCGTAAACGAGGCGACGCAGCCGATTGCGACTGCTGCTATCGGTGGAGGAGACGGCGATAACCAGGGTGTGGTAGGGAAACTGGTGAACGCCTACGTAGAGAGTTTGAAGAAGGAGCGAATTATGTTCTCTATCTTCATCGGTTTGTGGGGCCTCGTGGTCTTGATGGCGCTGGCGATCATCTGGTGGCACTCGTATGGACGCGACATGCTGGAGAGGTATAAGAAGCGGAGGTGGGAGAAGACGCAGAGAAAGGGGATTGACGGCGTCGTGGTACCGTTCCGGGACTTTGGCAATTCTCATGATCATGAAGAGAAGGGAGGTGCGGAGCATGAGGGTGGGCAGAGTGGGAGCGGGAGTGGTGATAGGCGGCATGGGCTGTTTAGGTCGCTGGCTCCGAGTGCAAACCCGCATCCATACTCGAAGAGTAACGGTCAACCTGGTTTCGACAAGTCGTGGGACTCGTTCTTGGACAACGCTAACGCTCCCTCGTCTGACGCGGCTCAGGAGCCACGCTCCAACAGGCTGATGAATCTCGGCAGGTCCGGTAGCCAGGGCTCTGCTTCCAGTCAGCCTAACGGCTCCGAACTACCGTGGTTGACCAAATTCACTACCAAGTTCTGGAAACGAGACGTTCCAGCTCATGAGGAGATCGTCGACGAGAAGGCCTCCATCGCGTCTTCTGCGACTATGACGGAACGTCCGCGCCCGAAGTTGACCATCACGACTACCAACGGCTCAGTCCAGTCTTTCCATGGTTCCATCCATACGGAAACTGAACCCGATCACGACGACTTGAGAGAGGTCGTTCAGCCCTCCTCAGCCTGGTCCGTCTCCCCACGGAAGTCGACGTGGTTCTCCAACATCACCGCCCCACAGAAGTTAAAGACCATGTCGATGCGCCCGAAGTCACGCTCACGCCGGACTGTTAGCGTACCCAGTGACATCGACTCTCCCGAACAAGATGCTGTGGACGCTCCTTTGCCCATGCCCCTGCATCACGGCTTCTCTCACCCTTCCACTCCACCGCCTCCACCGCCGAACATGCAGTTCCCAGCGTACGCCAGTCCTTCGCCCACCTATACGAACAGGCAACTCGCGCCCCCACCTCAACATCCTAGTAAGGCCAGGGCGGCTGCTACTCTACCGACGAGAGACAGCGTGCCATACTACCCCCCTGGGCTCGGACACAATCGACACGAGTCGCTCGGAAACCCGTTTGCGACGCCTTTTGACGACGAGAGGTATGCTGTTACGAGTTCGACATCGCCACCTTTCTCTGGCAGGAATGGTAATCCTTTTGTTGGGATGGCGATGTGAGTGACTTGAGGCATAGGACTATTTCTTTCCTTCCTTGATTGCTACTACTAAGACACGACACAGCTTCAATCATTTATTGTAGCTATACTTATCTCATCCGCCTCTCGCTCTCTTTCCTGACGACTTTTACGTTGATACCTCCTCATTACTCACATGTCATATCACATTAATGTATCCATACTGTTTCTTCGCTATTGTAGCAACTCTCTTTGGTTGTAAATATCTTATTGTACAGCAGTACATAATTCGACTGTTTTTTCTAACATCGTTCAGCCATTTGTTCGAGTAGAAATACCGGGCGCGCACGAACAGCGCCTCCAATAATATTACGTATCCCTTGAAGTCCAACTCCCATATTTCTCACGTATCGCCTTGCATGCTTCCTTCTTAGGTCCATCACTGCAACTCCCATCCGTTGCTCTGAGTAGAGTGAGTAGCGGGGAAGTCTCGACTCAACTATGAACGCGGCAACCACACTGCACGATAGGGATGGCCCAAGCTCGCCGGATGGGTTAGCAGGAGATAAGGACCAAAATGCAGGCGTGCGTTACGTCCTCGCGGGACAGCCTACGGGATGGGCTGCAATGGCAGCGAAAGTACGGGAGTATGACGAAGAGAAAGTGAAGGATACAAAGGAGGATATCGACACGTTACTTGTGTTTGTGCGTAACGAGCTTCTCATGATGCATATCTACCCTGTTAATGAAGAGGTGTTTATGTATGAACAGTCAGGTTTATTCTCAGCAGTGCTCACTGCTTTTCTTGTAGAGTCATATCAAAGGCTCCTGCCCGACATGCCAGCACAGATGCTTACCACCTCTTCGCAGACATTAGTGGTCATGCAGCAGATCTCCCTACAGATGGCTGATCCATCCTATTCGCCAGTCGTCCTTGACACTAACACAACAACCCAACTCTTTCGACCATCGTCGGCTGATATTCGCGTCAACGTCCTCTGGTTCTCTTCCCTCATATTCAGCCTCATCACAGCCTCCTTCGGCATCCTAATCAAGCAATGGCTGCGGGAATACCTCGCGGTTAACAACCCATCGCCTTACGGACGTCTTCGCATACGCCATTATCGCTACCCAGGGCTAAGGCAGTGGCAAGTTTTCGAGATCGCTGCAGTGCTCCCGTTACTGCAGCAGCTTGCCCTTGCACTGTTTTTCGTCGGACTGTGCTACTTTACCGCGTCGGTACACGAAAGCATTGGTCACACCAGTCTTCCCCTTGTCTCAGGATGGGCATTCTGCTTCTCAACGGTCACCATACTCCCTGCGTTCTTTCCTAGATGCCCCTACAAGACCACTTTGCTCAAATCTGTGTTCAGAAAGGCTCACACAAATGGTATACATGTGGCGCAGGCTGTCGTCGAATGGTTCCAACGGAAGGAACTCCTGTGGCGATTGAGCGACGAATATGACCTGTCCTGGCTGTACCGACTCCTCAATTCATATGCATTATACGAGTACATTTTGAGAAATGACGAGAGCCTCATCACAGCCGATGACGCAGCAGACCTGGATATCCTCGTCGGTGTCGACACCCTCCAGTCGAACGACGAACTTCTTGGCACGACCCTCTTCGAATCCCTCCAACAGATTCACGGGCTTCAATGGCCTGATGCCCTCAAGTTTGTATTCGAACTACTTCAACATCGTCTGCAGATGGATAACTTACTCTCCAGGCAACCTTGCCCACTGGACTTGAAGATGCTAAGCCACTCCGGGTATAACGGCATCATCGACATTTTGTCCCATTATTCGCTCTCGCACTTCGTGCAAATTCGAGACCTGGGCATGTTTTCATTCGAGCCCGATAAGGATATTGCGGCGAGGCATGTTCTTCTTCTCCTGTTTTCTCCAAGTCGTTACCCTCTCCCCAAATCAGGTGTGCAGGTGCTCCGCGAAGTTATGCCGTATCATGGTGCTGAGATTGTCCGGATTATTTTGCGCGGATATCTGGAATCGAGCGACTTGGCTGCAAGCGCACTTGCTAGCTTTTTTGACAATCTTACGGAACGAGCGGCTCATCTCAACTTGACTTTGGACATGTCTCTACAGTGTTTCGAGGCGATCATAGACACTGTATTCGATGACGCGCGTAATCGGTTTGGCCCCACCCCCAACGGTAATATAGCCGACGACTTCACAGCCAACGACGATACTCTCAGCGACAACCGTCTCAACGACAACATATCCAATAATAACATGCCTAGCGACATCCCCGTTGTCCCATTTGCGCTTGAAGGCGACCTCTCGGTTTGGCCTTGGAAAAACGTATGGAACGCTGACGATTGTCAACATGCTATGTGCTTCCTGTCTACGAGCGTCGGCCGGGCTTTACGCACTGATTTCAGGCACGTTGAAAACGTCTTAACAGAAACACCCTCAACGTCTCCAGCTACTGTTGAACAGTACCTCCCTGGCGCTCTAGCTTGTATGTGGCATCTATGCTATGTCGCAGGAGAAGGGTTGTCCTCTACTTTATTCCGTTCTACCGTTCGCGCATGTCTTTCAGGGAACTCCGGCACGATTGCTCTCGTGAACGCTCTCTACAAGACGCAAGGTTTAATAATCATCAGAGTGTGCTCAAATTCGACACTCGACAGTACATATGTACTTGACAGTAAGTGATATCCGATATTATGCGCCTATGTTGGACTTACTTCACGTAGTTACAGAACACATGCTTCAAAACTTCATCGCAGTTGTCACAAACCTCATCCCTGCCCACAGCGGATGCAGGGCCAACCTTTCTCGCGCGAGAAGCGAAGAGCGAACAGTAGCTCATGCACTCAAGCTGCTCTGTCTATCCGTTCATTTAGTTCAACTGAGGACAGCGTTACAGCATGCAAATCTCTGGAAGAAACTCCTTCACGCTATCATACGTCTAGTTGGTCTATCAGCAAGCTCTGGCACTACGTCAGGCTCCGCTCTACGCCACGAAGCAGAGAACACCGATGGCTATTTTGTTCGCCCTGTGATACAATTCGTCCGAGACTGTCATAGTACGCCCCACCCGGGCCGTATGCATGACTTAAACATCTTCGAGCTGACTGACGTCTGCCTTGGACATATCAAATGGCAAGAGTTTGGGTACGCAATACGTTTGTAGTTCTGTGTCTCTCTCATGACAATGTGGTATTGTTTTGCAGAGAGAATGCTACGATCTTCGACGATGAGCTCATTCAGATGATAGGGGCTATATATGTGGCATCCCACCACTTCCGTGCCAGTTATTCACACATGAGCACTCTCCACCATCTCGACCGCCTTGAGAAAGTACCCGGGCTAATCGAGGAACTACGAGGTATTATAGCTATGGTTGAAGAAGAAGGGACCATGGAGCCGGAACTGCCCACAGGCTGCCCAGCTATGATTGAGCTCGGCAGTGGTGCTGAGATGCAAGCCAACGCGGATCACGAAGGCTCATGCGATCCGGATCGTCGTTCAAGTAGCACGTACTACTCTGTGTCACTTGAAGCGTGAAGTATACCGTCAATGAAACTAGATCTTATACTAGTAGTATGCATCCGGGACGGGAGGGTGTCGTTGCTTGTGGTCCGAAGTTATGATTGATGACGACGGTGAGAATGGTATACTATAACTTGCGACATGTATGATTAAAGTGCCAAATCTGCAGACATTGCAAACGTAGGTGAGAATAGGATCCTCGAACTCGAGGACTTGAGAGGAAGTGATCAGAACTGGGACCCCTGCCACCCGCTGACCACTGAGCGCTAAAGGAGCATACTTACGATCGCGCGGCGCTACCCTTGCCCCGCCACGTAGTAACTTATATCTGGCTTGATTTGGACTTCATCAGGTGCGAGGCTCCCTCTTATGTCTGCTATATCATGATATACACCTATCACCATTGTGTCTAGTAACAGGAAGAAGTCAATAAGTATTCCGAGGTGAGCGATGTGGTAGATATCCCATGAACGTAACTTGGTGAACAGTGGAACTCTATTTTTATTATACTATCGTCGCCAGTATCTGGCAGTAATCAACGAAAAGGCCCTCTAGTCGCTGACCTCCGCAGCCAATTCACTAGTGGACTCGGAGATTGCCCTTCTTCGAGTTGTCCCTTGTGGACATTTCTCGCTATTCAAGCTATCACTTCGCCTCGCTACGTGTTTTCATCTCTTCCATCTCTTCGCGCAGCTCTTTGTTCTGAGCCCTCAAGTCCTTCAGTGATTCAGTCATTTCCTCGAGCTGACGTCTCCTGCAGGCGATCCCCTGCGCTTTCTGTACTAGCTCCCGGAGGAGTAATGGTGCTTGAGCCTCGTAAGGGAGATGAGCATTGGTACTTTCCGACGAGGCCTTGTCATCCTCAAGACGAAGCTTGGCGATCCTTTCCCATCCGGAGTCTTCGTCTATCTTGCTCTCGTTGCTCCGAGTCGTAGACGAAGGACACGTTGAAGACGCTATATTCGGAACCGGCGCCGGCGCGAGCGGGCATATCTCCATCAGCTCCTCCTTGTAGTCCTTCCTCCTTTCCTCGCCCAGCGTAAACCTCCGATCATTCGCCTTCAACATCTCGGCCCACGTCCATCTCGAACACGCCTCGTACGCCTCGTGGCTTCCCAATACCGGCGGTCTACTCACGTCGACCCGGAAGTGGTAAGGCATAGGCGCAATAGCATTAGCCACTACCACCGACTCTCTCCAATCATGGACACCAAGTACCCAAGGCGGTATAATGGCCCTGCCAGCCGTTATGGGATAAGTGAAGGTAATATAGTCTTCATCCGAGTCAGAGTCATCGCATTCATCCTCCAGCTCTAGCCTATGTGCCATTGGATTTGGGGGACGTTCGCTTGGCTGTTGCACTGGGACATGGTCGTATCCCGGTGCTGGTAAACATAACCCAGGTATGTCTTCGTCCTTGTGGATCCGGAGGTGGTGATAATTTTGCGCGACAGCATTGTCCGTTCCCTCCTCCCGTGTGGGTCGTTGAGCGTTCCCGACATATGAGCGTGTTGGTTCGATCTCTATTTCTTTGTTGTACAAAGTTGAACCTGCAGTCTCACTTCTGGTGATGGTCGGCACATGCTCAACTACAGACACGGTGTTCAGGGGTGTTGTTCAATTGCGGCCGCTGGAGAACATGTACGTACCTTCCGCCACGCTAGCGATTGATTTGACATGAACAACAGGTGCTTGAACGGACAGGGTACCTACAAGTAATTGTATCAGTGGTTCTTTACCGAACAGTACGCCATGGGACAAACTCAATTGCTCCACAAGAGCAGATAGACAACTCGCTTCGTCGGTATCCACTGCGCCTACCCTCCGCACGTCTTGTGTCGACGGTGGGCTTGAGTTGTTCGCGTTCATCGCTGGGTGGGTTTGGAATAGAAACACAAAGCGGTGGATCATTCAAGGACGATGCAGCGCATGTTTTTATATACCTCCTCCTGACCGCTGGCCAAACATACTTTGGGTTGGTGCCTTTGGCCATGTCCATACACGGTTGCTAACATGATGAATGGCCTGGGTGCCTTCTATGGCCAAGTTGGCTTCCTCGAGCGCAGATCGAAGTAACGACGGGCCATGGCCACCCGGAATTTTCAGTCTTCAATCGAGCGCGAGCTACCACACACCATTCATGCATCTATATTGCACATCATTAGGTAGCAAAAGGAACATGGTGGCAGATGCATCACTTTGGCCTTAAAACGTGCGATAGACAATTTGTGGCAACCGTGGTTTCACCATGGTCAATGTCCAGGATGACTGGCTAGCTACATTGCTCAAACATTACCCACACTAAGTCCAATTTCTAGACTTCGATTGCTGAAAAAATGAAGTGAAAAAAATACCAATTTCCGTGAATGAGTCGGCCCAGGTTCGAACTGAGGACCTTCTGTGTGTTAGACAGATGCGATAACCAACTACGCCACCGACCCGGTGAAAGAGCGAATCCAGAGTAAATTCATAGACAGCACTGAATTGCGGAGCTAGTCTTATATGCTATTACTGGTGCGAGCTCGAGCATTTATCTGGGAAGTACATAATAATCAGCTAGGCAAACCCGGTGTGACCATGACCATCGCCCATGTACCGTGATTGAGGAGTAGGGTGGAATACCTAGCCCGGCGCATGTTCGTCGTGCAGCCTACTGCTTACTTATCTACGCGGCCGGATCCCACCTAATACTACCAATGCATGCGCAGGAAATGCGGTCATCATTCATGATGATGCAGAACCGTTCTTCATTTCGCTAACTCGTCCTCAAGTAGCGCAGCCCGCATCCCGCGTTGATTACTCGAGTCTTACCATAATTAAGACACAATCAGCACTCCACCGCAGCTGTTCGAACTGCCACTGAACCAATGACCATGGTGTAGGCATGTTTGACGGAACCTAGCGGGGTCCCATGATGAATGCAGTAAGCAGGCGGGGGCGAAAAGCGCAGACATGAAGGAAGTCATCTGTACGATAAGTACGACGATATCGAATTACGGTGGATGTAGTACAGTATAAGCTCGTGCCAGGGCATAAAGCAGTATGACAATGACGACGACGAAGACAGTGATTATGAAACGAAACGACATGAGATGGGATGGGAGTGAGGTCCGTGTGTGTAACGTCCCGATTCCAATGTATCTGTGACTCCAAACACAGTCTGATGGATATCCTATCCGACATGCGAGAGCGATGATATCGATATATTACTGTACCGAGCCAGAATGATCATGAATGATGTCGACTAACCGAACCGAAACGAAACGAAACGAACGAATAATAAGTAAACAGCAGAAGCCAGTCGATGTGTATGAACGATGGGTGGGTGGATGGGGATGCACGAGAACATTACGTAGATTTGAGCTTCACGGATGATTGATATGTAATGGCGATGATGCTTGTAAGTAACTTGTAATCATATAATACCTGGGTCATGAGGGCGATATGGATGGATTTGTAGATGAGATGGCATTGCGGCGGATCGCCAGTGCCGGCGGGGCCCCGTCGAACCGGCTTTCGCTGCGGCGATAACGACTCAGCTGCGATAAAACATCGAGTAGCTGATCGACTCGATATCGCACGACGGGCGGGGCGGGGCGGGTGCGGACGACGATGCCAAGGACGAGGTTTCAGGCTTTCAGCTGAGCCGGGCCTCCATGTACGTCATCGGCGTGATACGACGAGGCACCGTCACGCGCAAGTATTCGCCATCGAACTCGGCACGCACTTGAGTCAGGTCGGCGTCGTACCCAAAGGAGACGCGGCGCTCCAAGTGCCCTGCAACAAGAGCCGAAGATTATTAAACAACTCGAATATGTAACATGGTCGGAGTGCAACGTACCACCACCTGGTTCCCACGAATCTGCGACAATGTGTAGGATGCGTTTGCGTCTCGTCGACAACGTTCTGCAATGATTACAAAGGAGAGAACGGGAAATAGTCAGCACGGGGTTAAAACGACGTCATGACAACACTCGTATGAAAATGAAAAATGAGTTCTGCGATCCGCGCGAACGCCGGAAAACGCAGGCTGAGACGGGAACGGCGCAGTCCAATCAACCCGCGCTGCTTAAACTTTAACGTCAAACGGCAAAACGTCTAAAATCGACCTCAGCGGCGACAGCGAGAAGCCTGGTCGACGAGAAGGGAAAGAAGAGGAAAAGGGACAGGACGGCGCGAGACAGACCCATCGATGAAGACTACTCACATTGAGTCACGACGGTAGCCAGGGAGACGCACGACGAGCTTGTACTCTCTGCGGCTTGTCTCCACGCGTATCTCCGGGTTCCGGGGGGAGGCATGTGCTAAGAACGGCTCGTGCGGTGCATGGTGCTGGCCGTCCTGCGCAGGGGGCGGTGGCGGTGTCAGAATGGTGGGCGGTACTGGGGGAGGCATGTATGAGGACTCGGCGTCCATGACAAAGGAGGGTGTCGGGGAAAATGGGCGGGAGGTGGTAGCAGGCGATGTCTGCTTGGTGGATGTGGATGGGATTCCGGATGAGTCGTAGCGCGGGAGGGTATCGTCCCGGGCCATATATCCAGGCCTACGGGATGAGGAAGCGGATGCGGAAGAGGGTTGTGCTGTGGGCGATGTTGAGTCTAATGCAGAAGACGACGTCGACGCGGATGCCGATGACTCGTCTTGGGAGGATGATACAATTGAGGGCAGGGTATAGTACGGGGTATACATCGGTACAGGCAAGCTGTGCGTCGAGCTGCGGTCGACTCCACTGCTAGGCCGCACGGGTGTTGGAGAATGTATTGTTCGAGCAGGCTCTTGTGCCGATATGGGGCGGCCACCTTGTAGAGGGACACTCCCGGAGGCGTTGGTTCGACGTTGGTAATGTTGTGGGGACGATGTCTTGGATGACGACGGTATAGATGAGTTCTCCTCCGATGTGTCCATCGCCTTGGGACTCGTGGGTCGTTGAGACGGACGTGAGTCTGAAAGAGCGGAGGGAGTGCTCGGAGGCATGCTCAAAGACGAAACATCAGATGAGCTTGGCGTACCGGAAATCTGCTCGCTTGATAGCCCGCTAGTGGCCTTCCCCATGTGCTCACGATAAAAATCTGCTGCCTCTTGGGAATACGGTTGGTGATCGTTGGAATTGAGCTGCTGGGAGAACGAGTGCATAGGCGGGAACGGGACCTCTCGTGGGCTGTCTACCGATGCGTGCCGTTTGGAGTAAGATGTGTTCCGGTGGACAAGAGCCGGCCGTTCAAACGTCGGCGAGCGGGGTGTGCGGACGATGAAAGACGAATGCGAGTGTTGGAGAGCAGGACGAGTCTGCTGCAGGGGCGTACCTGTAGGATGGACAGAAGATGAGTGTGGAAAGTAAGAGAGAAAGAGAGGGAGGAGGCCAACGATCAGATGGGTGTGGACGCATGTGTGGCTTGCTGCCTTGCAAGGCACGGGGAGACAGACGGAGATCGGGTGCCAGAAATCTGCCCCCAGCGAGGACCGAACCCCCGGCTTTACGGCATCGCTTGGACATGGTGGGCGGAACATATCCACGACATCTCGATATTCTCGTGGTCATATAATACCCCGCCCTCGTCGTCTGCCCCGTCGATGCCCACCTTCCACTGCCGTATCTCTGACTGACTTCGACCACGTACACAAGCGTAAGCTCATGCTCATCATCAACGGCAGCGAGAAGACTCGGCTACGGCACGGTGCGGGGACCAGGCTGCTAGCGCGGCCACTACTCCCAAGCGATGGATCCTGCGGTACGTAAAGAAAGAACAAGAACACTCACCACACGGCGTACTCCTGGGACTCTCTCTCGTCAACATCTCAAACATGCTGTCGTCTGTCTCTCGTAGCTGTCCTTCGTACGTCTGTTCTTGTCCCGAGAGTATTTGGTCCTTCCTTTGTTTGGCGGAAGCGTGGTCTTCAATTCGCAGGTTCTGAAAGGGGGTCGATAGATCGGAAGAGTCCGACGACGCAGACGACAGCAGCGACTGTTCAGACGAAGAGGGGGTGGTCGTCGCGGGAGACAGCGGGGGAGTGACGGTTGTGGTAGTGGCGGCGACGTTGGAGGCAGAGGCAGAGTGGGGAACAGCTGGGGTCGAGGACATGGACGGTCTTTGTAGAGGCATGGCCGGGTGGCACTCGAGGCAGGGACTGTGGGGCACCACGCAAATTGCAATGCCAGAACTGTCGAAAGGCTCTCGTAAACCTGCGCGCGCTGGAGTGGATTCCCGGTGGAGACGCAATGACCAACTCCCAGGCGTCTCTCAGCGCACTGCGGCCATCAACCTTGAGCCTGCCCGCAGCGGCCCCGCACGGTACAAAGACAGCGAGGGCGACGAGAACCACAGCGAGGTGTGGGGCAAAGAGTGCCCGACGCACCCCCGCCATGTCCTTGTTCAGTAATCGGGCGCATCAAGATTCAATGACGTAGCTGTGCCTCGCGTCTAATGGCCTTTACCGAACCTTTAGCCGCCAATGACGACAGTGCTCAAGTTGTGGCCAGGGTATCTCGGATAGCTATCTTACTTGAACTCTGTTTATCCCATTATCCTCAAAGTTCGAAATACATGCTTCCCCTTTACCATACGGTGCATCTTTGCATAAATCCAGCAGAGACGCAAGTGCGTGAGGATACATTTCATTCATAAAGGCATCCAGTAGAGCACAGCCTGTTTCTTTGGCCGTGCATTATGTAAAATTGCTACAGTGCGAAGAGCTTCACCGAGCTAAACCGGAGCCCCGAGTTCCCGCCTCATATTTCGGGAAGCTCAATCCACAAGGCAGCCGACCTCATAACGCCCCATAAGGCAATCAACCCCTCACCCTTAATGTAGCCAATGGCATTGAATAATTAATGTCATTTTCCATGGAACACGCTGGTGTGGTATGATAGCTATCCGTATATTAACAAAGAAGAGAAACCAAAAACAGTCAAAGCGAGAAAGAGCGAAATGAACCAAACATCGTGCATCCACCATAACACCGCCAGCCCCTCACAGCGTCTTGAAATCCCTCGAACTCGACCGCGAAGGCCTCGGGAGCTCCGTGAACTCTTCCTCGAGCGTCCTATTGCTGCTGCTGCTGCTGCTCGAGATGGGCGCACCCCGCACGGGCTGTTCCAGCACAGGCTGAGAGAAGTGCTCTCTCAGTCGGTTGTTCACCTGACGATGGAGCTAAACAGATGAGATCAGTAAACGCTACCCCACACAACCTGATATCCGTAAATCCCAAACTCACCTCACCACCGACGGTCCTCGTAACCGCGAACAAAGGTCCCACCATGCCCAGTTGGATGACCACGAATCTATAATTCCACGATATCAGTACGAATTATCCAGTTTTCTCAAATCCAGGAAAGGCAAATCAAATCCAAGAAGTGAACTCACGCAGAGGCGCCAGCAAGTAGCAACAGCGTAAAGTACAGCGGGTTGAACAGCACGGCCATCGCCTCGTTCCAGCCCAGCACGACCAACACGCCGTACATCCACACAGGAATCTGCGCGACGCTCGACACAGTGCTGCGCTTCGCCTCCACGTAGAACGCGTCCGCGTCCTTTCGGAACCGGCTCGTCAGCTCCACGGCCTTGGTCTCGGAGAACACCACGAGCGTCGAGGGGAAGTCGAACTCGTCGGCGTCGGCCGTGAGGGAGTCGGAGGTCTCGGAGGGGAGGGTGTATGCTAGGCTTGGGTCGGTGGGCGTGATCTTGGAGTATAGCGGGATTAACTCTATGGTCTGTTACGTATCCCGGTGTTAGGTTTCTCGTGTTCATGAATAAAACGCTAACATAATAACGTACCTCATCCTTTGCCTTTTTGAACGCCCCGTCGATATCGTCTTCAGGGGTCCACACCCTAGGCACGCCTTTTTCATCGTAACGGAACCGCTCCTCGAAGTGCGTCCGGAGCTTGGCCAGGAACGACTGGTCGGCAGTCTGCTCGTCAATCTTGGCACGTAGGGCCAGCCACGCACGCTTGCGCAGAGTAGTCAGTGCAGTGGTGTTCTCTTCTTCCGTGCAATTGAAGCCTAACAGATGCCATGTCAGCGTCACTCTTTCTATGCAACCGTATTTGTGGGTACTACGCACTCTGAGCTTTCGTCAGGTACGACGATTCGGCCTTGTCGATCAGTTCGCGGAAGCTCTTGAGGATGCTGTCCCACATCTTCAGCGAAGGTCGGTTGAGATGCAACTCCACGGGCTCGGAGATCTGTCGCTTGAAGTTTCGCTATGCATAGTAATTTCCATATCAGTAACTTGATACAAATGCATAAGACACGGGCCGCATACCTCGATAGCGTTGACCATCTTCTTCGTCTCATCCTTCCTGCACTGATCAGCCACACTCTTCAGCTCATCCTTCAACAGCCCAAACTCGTCTTCATAAGTCCAATCCGTATCCTCAATAAGTGCCTCCTTCGCACCATCGAGGAACGCCGCTTCCCACTTCTGGCGTGCGACGTTCACGATATCGGCAAAGTTGTACCCCTCACCGCGTAGACCTTCCAACATCTCTTGCTTGAACGAGCTCAACGACAACTTGTGCAGGTTCTTGATCTGTCCGAGGAAGAGTGGGGAAAGGGTGGAGTCGAGTACTGCGATGAGATCTGTGCGTTTGCGCTTGTACACGCCTTGGTGATACCGCGACGCGTTGGTGTCGTATCGAGCTGAGAGCACAAAGCGTCAATACCGTCATTCACGTAGGAAACGAGACAAAGAAAGCTTTACCTAAGGCACCGGTTCGCCATGAGCGCATCATCGAACCGAGGTTTTCAACGACCCTTCCGGCCTCAATGGGTCTCCTTTGGGGCTTAGCTTGCTCGTTGAACTCTGCGAGTGCGCCTGCCGAGATTTCATCGCAACGGAATTGGGCAAGGAGCTCCTGCTGTGTGGGCAGATCCAAGTCCTTGTTCGTTTGGACTTGTTCCTGTAGAAACACACATATTGAAATGAAATGAGACCGGCACGCGAGAATGAAACGGAATGGGGCGTACCCAAACTCCCTCCATGTAGAAGGCGACACCGTCGGCAGGAATACGCTTGTGGTACGCAGGCTTGAAGACATAGTCATCGCGCGACTTATCAACGAAACGCTTCCGTAGGTCAACTACCGACTGTTCGAACTTGTCTGCTGCCAGAACCTTATGAGGAAGTGCAGAGAATGAGAGGTCAAAGTAGTCGGAAAGTTTCCTGTCCTTGAGTTCTTCGGGCTTTGACAGCGACTCCCAGATCTTCTGCATGTCTGCGGTCAGGGTGGCTTCTAGGTTTGCTAAGGGTGTTGTTCCAATGTGATCACGGATGACGAAGAGGAGCAGCGTTCGCGGGTTTCGTCTGGAACATGTTCAATATGCTTCAACCGTCGAAGAGCTCTAGAATACTCACCCATCCGCAGTCTTCTTCCCGAAGAGGCCCAAGTTCACTTCGAACACTGTCTTGAGCAGCCCCATGTTCGCGCCTTGGTACAGACCGACTTGGTGCTCCCATAGGTTGACAATGAGAACTTCTGATGATGCGAGGGAGAACAGCGCTGATTTACGCTCAAAGTCCTGTGTGATATTTTAGTTCCTTGGACTGTATGACTGAACGTGCGTGCAACGTTACCTGGTCCTCGCCTCGTTCCCGTCCGTCCGTACCCTCAACGTCCATGACCATCACGTTCATTTCTTTCCCGCGACACATCCATATCCCTATGCAAGCCGTTAAGAGATGTCTGCTATGCGCCTCTGCTACGTGTACGCACCCTTCGTAGTTTGCTGTCGTTGCGTTTCGTCCATGACATCGAAGTTAGTGCCGAACAGCCGGTTCAGTAGCGTGCCTAACATATCGTTGTTAGAACCTCTTCATATCTAGAGATACATTAATGCCTACTTTTCCCTGTAGATTGAGAGCCAAATACTGCGACGATATCATAGTCGAAGCCGGCGTCTTGTAGACCCCAACGCGATATTTGAGGTGTCAGTTCCTGCCTGTGGGTCGAAGTGAGGAACTCGCCGAGCATGAGGTCGATAAAGTACATACGTCCATTCCTTTGCGTCGTTGATTATCTGTACTCGCTCCGAGTTGCTGTCGAGCTTTGCACTTCCATTTCCGAGACCGTTGGGGATATGACCGTTCGTGGCTGTTATGGGTTAGCATGCTTTCGCGAGGGCGATAATACCACACTAACAAGATTCTGCCATGCTGAGCGAGGTGGTGGTTGTGTTGAAAAGAGCGTATGAAGTAAATTCAAGCTGAAATACTGAAGACTGTAGGTGGTCGAGGATATAGGCACACCACCTGCAACTGGTCTGCACGTAGCCAACCCACGTGGATATGCCCTTTCTGGGTAATTGACATCAGTTGATCGGCGCCATTTCAGCTGGCGGTGCTCGGTTCGCGACACTGCTCCTTCCTCCTCGCAGCCACCATGCTCAATCCGCGAGGAAATAACAGGCTTGATTGCGTAAAATGACTGGAAATTTTTCATAGCTTCGTTTTTCGAGGATGGAATGCACAAGCGATAAACCAAGTATGAGCGCATGTGAGCAGTGTTCTCAAAAACTCCGGTTTGGCGGTACTTATTACATTGATTATCACTATAGCTAGATTTGCTTAATGTTCCCTAAACCTATGACCGACACTGTAGCTCAGTATGAGACCATGGCCTCTCATCTTACTCAGTTCATTGTTTGGCTGACCGGTCAGGAACGACACTACTGGCCGATACCCTGACGATCTGACCTTGTGACCCCACCCATGCTCAAATTCGATTGCTCTCACAGCCTATAGCATCGTTTCCTTCGGTTTCAAGACACTGTCAACCTAGTTTCCTGACATCCGTTCATATTCCGTCTTGCTAGGTTGATTAGCGTGTCACTATTCCACCGCTTCCCGGGCGTACCCAGGAACCGTCCCCGTGTTATTGACTTCTTGAGGCGCCACGATATAAGTATAGAGCGTCGTTGAATAGGAGCGGGATCACGCTTCCACGCCCTCTCTGTCCTTGGTCTTCTTGACTTTTATCTGACAATTTGCGTCATTTCAATGGAGGCTCAGTTTGCACAGTCGCGTTTGATTTGGGCACCGAAGGATCCGGCGAGAACTCGTGTGGAAGGCTTCCGCAAGATCATCAACCGCAAGCATGGTTTGAACCTCAGTACGTATGGGAAAGTACAAAATTGTCCCTGCTACTTACCTCTGTCATCTCAGAGGATTATCATGATCTACATAGATACTCAGTAACCGATTATACTTTCTGGAAAGACTTATGGGAGTATTTGGGTATCATTTACTCTGTACCTCCAGAGAAGGTGAGAGACTTTACCGTGGACAGGAAACATTGCTAACGAGTATTGCAGATACTCATTCCCGGCAAGCTGGAAGAGGTGCCGGAATGGTTTCCGGATGCTCGCTTGAACTATGCAGAGAACGTTCTACGTCATAACGGCGATTCCATTGCCATCACAGGTGCTCGCGAGACAGGAAAGGTTGAACATGTAACCTTTCGCCAGCTGCGAGAACTGGTTAGGGAGATGGCGGCTGCGATGCGTGTGCATGGCCTGCAAAAAGGGGACAGAGTCGCAGGTAACTTCAACCAAACAAACACTTACGTGTAGCGATCTCTAACTGAGGCACGTAGCTGTCATCACCAACCACATCGACGCTATCGTCATTGCATTGGCATCCGCAAGTATTGGGGCATTGTTCTCTAGCACTGCGACCGACATGGGTGCACAGGTCAGTAGGGTAGTCTAAGGAGTTCAATATCAAGGCTGACACCAATGGATAGGGCGTTCTTGATAGGTATAGACAAGTCAAACCTAAACTTGTCTTCGCCGAAACAGAGGTTGTCTACGCGACGAAGACCATCAATTTGCTACCTAAAGTGATCACAGTTGTGAAGGATCTGCAAAGTCATGGCCTCGAACGTGTCATTCTTCTACCAAGTGCAAAGACTGGGCAAGAAGCACACGTCCCTGCAGGCATTCCACACTGGTGAGTGCATGCTATCGTGATACAGTTCCTTGCCGATGTTGAAGTATTTGCAGTTACACTCTCAGACAATTCCTCGCACGTGGGGACAGTCGGCCTCTCACATTCGAGCAGGTTCCGTTTAACCATCCATTCTTCATCTTGTATTCTTCAGGCACGACAGGCGTGCCCAAGTGCATTGTTCACTCTGTCGGGGTAAGTCTATCATTGATTCTTTACGCAGCGTGTGCTAATCATTTGTACGCATCAGGGACTGATCCTCAATGGCATGAAGGAGCATGTTCTGTCATACGATATCGGGCCAGATGATACTTACTTTCAGTACACGACAGTAAGTTGGATCCACTACTCCATGCTTATAATTTAGTGACGAATGCGGTTATTCCACAGCCCGGCTGGATGATGTGGAACTCGATTATACCGGGCCTATCTCAGGGAGCACGGCTTATCGCATACGACGGGTCACCTTTCCACCCTTCTCTTCCCGCATTTTTGAAGTTTGTCAACGACCAAGGGTATGCAACATGTTAAATTTTTCTAGCCCTGGCTGACGTCCTCCCAGAACGACCATCTTCGGCACTGGCCCTCGTTTCCTCGCCGAAATCCAAGCTCAAGGAATCGATCCGCGTAAGTCTCTGTGATTGAAATCACTAGTGTAAGTATCTTAACGGATATCATGCTATAGACAAACTTGCACCCTTCGACTCGCTACGGACTATCATGTCCACTGGTGCTCCCCTAACCAACCAGGTATTCGAATGGGCGCAGGAGGCGTTTGGCGACGTCCACCTCACGTCAGTATCCGGAGGTACTGACATTTGCGCGGGATGTAAGCAATATTTCTTCCATCCGCTAAACCCGAGTTGATTCAGCATTTCATGACAGTCTGCTCCGCTTGCCCTTCGCTCCCTACATATTCTGGCGGCAAGTAGTCCAGTCTTATTTTGACGCAGATGATCTCGAAGCTTACCTCGTCAAAAAGAATTGCAAGGGAAAGCTCTCGGCATGGCCGTCGAGATTTGGGACCTCCATGGCAAGAACGTTGAGGAGACCGGTACGCCGGGTGAATTGGTCTGTGTACGACCGCACCCAAGTATGCCTGTATTCTTCTGGGGCGACGAGAACAACGAGAAGTATAAAAAGGCCTATTTCGATATGTGGCCAGGTACGCAATTTGTTCACCGATTAATGAGACAACGTCCGTATTTACCGTTGCTGCTAGGTGTCTGGAGACAAGGAGACTTCATCGTCAAGAATCCTAAGACGAAGGGTTTCATGATTTTAGGACGCAGGTGTGTCCTCTTCTAGTTCACATCAATTCTTCGAGATACTCATCTCACTACAGCGACGGTGTTCTTAACCCCAGTGGAGTTCGTTTCGGCTCTGCAGAGATATACGCCGTGCTCGACCAATTCCGCGAAGAGTTCGATGACACACTATGCGTGGGCCAGAGACGGCCGGAAGATAAGGACGAACGCGTCCTGCTCTTCTGCAAGATGCGTCCCGGTGTCAAGTTCACAGATGATCTGGTACAGCGGGTGAAAACTGCGATTCGCCAGGCACTCAGTGCGCGACATGTGCCTAGCTATATATTTGAGATCGAAGACATACCGGTATGTATACTTCACTGCTCAGAAGAAGGTGATTACTGAGTATGGCTGCAGTATACCGTCAATAATAAGAGGATAGAGATTGCGGTCAAGCAGATCGTGTCCGGCTCCAACCTCAAGCCGAGTGGCACAGTGGCGAATCCAGAATCTCTCAAGTTGTATTACAAGTTCCGACACTTGGAAGACTTACTAAAGGAGCCGAAGGCAAAGCTATAGAGGGAATCGGTGTATACCCGTGCCATCGTGTCGGTGTATTATTCGGCATTCGCTCGAATATCGTGAATGAGAATCCTTTTTTACCTCAATAGAGACGGAACTTCACACTAGAGATGTCAGGCTTAGAGATCTAGCACGCGAAAATCTATCTCGCATTGCTTGAGTACATGGCAGCAATTACATACTCGGAGACATTCTCATGACCAGATTTCAAGCATCCTATAAGTACAGCACAAATCAGTTCATCTTCCACAGTTCACCACATCTTGTCAGGTTTGGCATCGCGTTCTCAGAGGGATCGATGCTTCTATATATCCAGATCCAGTTGTACCTGAAGACACTCAGGCACGTTAGAGGAAGCCCGTGCCATGAAGCAAGTTAGCCACTCACGTCTTCGATGACGTCCTCAATACCCTTACTAAAGGCCTTCACAGTCTGTTGTAAAGCCTCAAACTCATGCACCGTCATCCCACTGCATTGCAATGGGTTCATTGGTTGATACACAAGCCCATCCTCCAAGACGACGAGGCTCGAGGGCTGCAAGAGCAGCGCCTTCGCCGCCCGCCTCGTGTATCCCTTATACCAATCGCTCCAATGTAGTCTCCTAGTACCGAGGAGGGTAGTCCAGCCGTTACCCTGACAATGCTTACACATCGTCGAGGAAAAAATGATATCGCACCAAGCCGTGTCCGATGCACATTTGACGGCGGCCGTGGCGCACTTTCTGTGGTACGACTGAAGGCGGAGGAGTGTCTCGGCAGATATGTCTCTGAATTCTGCGGGAAGTGGAGGTTCCAGAGGCCATATGGGCTCCTGTAGGGAGAGCTTTGCTGCGATGCATGCCTCGTCGCGTAGATGACAGATACAGGCAACTGCAAAGGCGCGTAGTGGCTCTGTGGCTGCTACAACTGGCCAACGCTTGCGTAGGATCGTCGCGATTACGTCCATCTCGTATTTGACGGCGGCCTTGAGAGCCAGCGCTATTTCGCCGATATCGTTGAGCTCGGGTTGCTCGACGGGGTAGCACAAGGTGAGCAGAATTTCCAATGTGCGTTCGGCCTCGTCAATGTCCACAACCGGTAGAGCGTCGACGTTTTTGGCGGCATCGTCGTCGCCTTGCGCTGGCTGTGGTAGCCTCAACATGTCCTTGAAGACATCTGAGCATTTCTTGAGAATCAGCTTGCATACTCGGAATAGGGTGCCATTTCCCGCACGGATGATGAAGTCTGCGTCTTCGTCCGCAAATAACGGGTTATATCTACTGTCTGTATGCAGAGCGACGTAGGCCTGAGCCATTTTGTGAGGTCTAATATTGAGTAAAGAGGTAGTAAAGTGAGCATCGGTTTCAACCTGAAGTTCGCGTAAGACCATGGGGTGGCGTGCATGGTCGGTCCAACCACGCCGCATAGCGTCATTGCCCATTTCCTGCAGCTGCCGAGTGCAAGAAACTAAAGAGGCCCGCCAATGCAACAAATTAAATACATACCGCTTTAGAAGTAAGTATATTTTGTGCTGAGTGCTTCCAGCTCAACGCTTCGAGCCTGAGCAACCGTGCTATTCCCGCTACCAGCTTGCTGGTGTAGCGGGTCTTTGGGTCTGGGGTTGAGTTGTGTGCACGCTTGTGTGTTGCACGTGCCACACGTGACTATAGTAAGCATGAATGACATGCCGAGGATTCTGCGCACAAAGCTGCTGGCCGTAGCGCCGAAGGCGCGAAGGCCTGCAGCGATGTGCGCCTGCCAGCACTTACCACCTCACGGTTGTTTTACTGAACGAGGTCCTTGGTAGCGGGTGTAGCTGCGAACGCAGCGATAGTGGATTATAGATGTAAGACTGGAAAAACACTTGATCACGGTACCACGAGCGACTGTGAGAAGTTCAAGATACAATCTTCGTCCCGCCAATGTCGATATCACTGGCAATGGTCGATGTAAACATGAGAGCCCCGCCGGATCTGATTCAAGTTCTGTTCTTCAAGCTTCAAGTGTTGAATGTGACATCTTTTGCTGAGTCAGCACACTCCAGCGCGTCCAATATTTTGTGCGCGTATGTACGCCGGTAGACGCCTGGCTGTCCCTCCAACAACGGTGACCTCCTCGGTCGCTCACTTTCTACTCTCATCTCTTTTGTCTTCCAGCTTTTGTTGATACTCTCGTCAGTGCCCTTGAACGTCAGGACACGGTCGTGTAAGCTGCGATGCATCTCTATAACTTGACGCTCCAGCCGCCAACTGCAATTACCCAGGCAATCGTTGGCAATTTCTCGGGAGCCAGGCAGCAGGAAATCATCGTTTCTCGTGGCACTCGGCTGGAGCTTTTGCGACCGGACGTACAGACGGGAAAGGTCTCTACGGTTATTGCCAGTGATGTGTTTGGATCAATACGCTCGCTTGCGGTGTTCAGGTTGACTGGAGGGACAAAAGGTGCGTTACAGGCTCTCGAGGTGGCGTACGTTGCACTCATTGTACACTCTTCACAGACTACGCCGTTGTAGGCTCCGACTCTGGTCGCATCGTTATCCTGGACTATGACCCAAAAACAAGCAGCTTCGTGAAGGTGCATCAAGAGACGTTTGGCAAATCTGGCGCGAGGCGCATTGTACCTGGCCAATACTTGGCGGTGGACCCAAAAGGTCGAAGTCTAATGATTGCTGCTGTTGAGAAGGCGAAGCTGGTTTACATTCTCAACCGAGACGCCGCTGCCAACTTGACCATCTCCTCACCGTTGGAAGCACACAAGAACAACGCCATTATTCACCATATCGTTGGTCTCGACGTTGGATTCGAGAACCCCATCTTTGCTGCATTGGAAGTCGACTACTCCGAGTCGGACCAAGATCCTTCGGGCGAGGCGTTCAATAACGCAGAGAAGGTCCGTTTCGACGCTAATCCTCGACCAATACACGCTCACCTGACTTCCTTCTTTTTTCCATCTCAAGATGTTGACGTACTATGAGTTGGACCTTGGTTTGAACCACGTCGTTCGCAAATGGAGCGAACCAACAGACCCGCGTGCTAATTTGTTGGTCCAAGTTCCTGGTGGTCAGCTGGCGTCGTCCGACCGCTATGACGGGCCCTCTGGTGTGTTAGTTTGCTGTGAAGATCATATCATCTATCGACACATGGACGCACCTCAGCACCGTGTTCCTATTCCCCGAAGACGGCACCCACTGGAAGACCCCGACCGTGGTCTCATAATCACGGCTGCTGTGATGCACAAAATGAAGGTTCGTTGGTGTCAATATACCCTGCTCCTGCGAGATCTTGACTTTTGATATCTAGGGCGCGTTCTTTTTCCTTCTGCAAAGCGAGGAAGGTGATCTCTACAAAGTCACTATCGAGCATGACGAGCAAGACGTACGAGCTTTAAAGATCAAGTACTTCGACACTGTCCCTATCGCCTCGAGCTTGTGCATCCTCAAGTCAGGTTTCCTTTTCGTCGCCGCAGAGTTCGGTAACCAGTGCGTCTTGTCCGCAACTCTGCACTAGTAACTTATTTAACAAGCGTTCATTCAGCCAACTCTACCAGTTCCAGAAGCTCGGCGACGACGATAACGAACCCGAATTCTCCTCGACGTCCTATCCTTCATTCGGCATGGCAGACCCTACATCCCCTCTTCCTCGCGCATACTTCCAACCTCGAGGCCTGGACAACCTGACGCTGGTTGACGAGCTGGAGTCCCTCGACCCTATTGTGGACGCCAAGGTCCTCAACATTCTACCAAACTCTGATTCGCCGCAGATTTTCGCTGCTTGTGGACGTGGTGCAAGGAGCTCCCTAAGGATGCTTCGGCATGGTCTCGAGGTTGAGGAAGTTGTCAGTTCTGATTTGCCTGGTATTCCGAATGCCGTTTGGACTACAAAGCTCAGAGAAGATGGTGAGTATCCATAAGACGAAGTGACAACTTTGAGGTTTGGCTGACTCATTTTCCAGACCCGTTTGACTCGTACATTATTCTCTCGTTCGTGAACGGCACACTCGTCCTAAGCATCGGTGAAACCATCGAAGAAGTCCAAGACACTGGCTTCCTCTCCTCAGCACCGACCCTCGCCGTCCAACAAATCGGCTCCGACGCACTCCTCCAAGTGCACCCCCACGGCATCCGGCACGTTCTCTCCGACCGACGCGTCAACGAATGGCGGGTTCCGCAGGGGAAGACGATCGTCAGCGCGACGACGAACAAGCGACAGGTCGTCGTGGCGCTGAGTTCTGCGGAGCTTGTGTACTTTGAGCTTGATCTGGATGGACAGCTGAATGAGTATCAGGATAGGAAGGCTATGGGCAGTACGGTGCTCGCGTTGAGTATTGCGGAGGTTCCGGAGGGGAGGCAGCGCACTCCTTATTTGGTGTGTCCCACTATTGACAAAGGAAAAGCTGTATCGAGCGTTGCGTTCTTACCGAATGATCTTATAGGCTGTTGGATGTGAAGACCAGACCGTTCGGATTATCTCCCTTGACCCGGAAAGCACGCTCGAGACGATCAGTCTGCAAGCTCTTACGGCGCCACCGTCCGCGATTTGCATTGCGGATATGCTGGATGCCGGTATAAACAAGATCTCACCGACGACGTTCGTGAACATCGGATTGCAAAATGGTGTCCTTCTACGAACAGTGCTTGACCCTATCAATGGACAGCTTACGGACACTCGAACTCGGTAAGTAGCAGGCCTTGTGCACGCAGTCTGTCAAGGAATGGTCTGATCCTTGTCTTGTTTCGCTAGCTTCCTTGGCACGCGCCCTATACGTCTGATTAGAGTCGCTATTCAACGAAATCCGGGTATCCTAGCGCTCTCGTCACGGTCGTGGCTCAATTACACCTACCAGAACCTTATGCACTTCACACCGCTCATATTCGAGAACCTTGATTATGCTTGGAGTTTCTCAGCGGAACTATGTCCTGAGGGTTTGATCGGAATCTCAGGGAGTGTATTGAGGTAAGACTAGATTTTTGACAACCCTGCTGTTAAAATATTTACCGTTATGTGGTAGGATATTCCAGATACCGAAGCTTGGCACAAAGCTCAAGCAGGATAGCATTCCCCTTTCCTATACTCCCCGCAAAATGATCACACATCCTGCCAATGGCTATCTGTACTTGATTGAGGGCGATCATCGAGTACTCGCTGAAGATGCTGCACAAGCAAAGCTAGCAGAACTGGTACGAACGGGCGACCTTTCATAGCGCCGTTATTGGTTGACATATTGTCTTTCAGAAACAGAAAGGTCAAAAGGTGGATGAGGACCTCCTCAACCTCCCTCCTGACGTGTTTGGAAGGCCAAAGGCTCCCGCTGGTACATGGGCCTCCGGTATCCGAATCGTCGACCCAGTGAACGTACGAATACTCTTTTCTTATTTCTAACATCGATACTGAAAGCAACGTTTGTAGGCCAGGACTGTGAACTTCATCCCACTGGATAATAACGAAGCTGCGTTCTCGATCGCGGTCGTTTCTTTTGCCGCGCGTGGGGGTGAACAAATGCTTGTCGTTGGTACTGCCAAAGATACGTTCCTCGCGCCTCGTTCTTGCAGCAGTGGCTTCCTCCGCACGTACAAGGTGATCAATGACGGTCAGGATCTTGAGCTTTTGCATAAGGTGTGTGCATACAGACGCTTATTCATTTGAAACGTGGCTTACAATTCTACTGCGCCGCATAGACAGAGACGAATGATGTACCTCTGGCTGTGCTGGGCTTCCAGGGGCGATTAGTCGCAGGTGTCGGGAAGGCTCTTCGTTTGTACGATATGGGCAAGAAGAAGCTTTTGCGCAAAGTAGAAAACAAAGTTCGTCATGTGTTTTTTCTCGGATGTTCAGCTGCCTTATATTCCACTGTAGACTTTCTCTTCCGCGATTGTTACTCTGGCTACACAAGGATCTCGCATCATTGTTGGCGACATGCAAGAGTCTATCTTCTTTGCGACGTACAAACCACCGGAGAACCGCCTTCTCGTCTTCGCGGATGACTCACAGCCTCGCTGGATTTCATCCGCCACGATGGTCGACTACAACACTGTCGCTGCGGGAGATCGATTCGGTAACGTCTTCGTCAATCGCCTCGACGCAAAAGTGTCCGATCAAGTGGACGACGACCCCACTGGCGCCGGTATCCTGCACGAGAAGGGAATTCTCGCCGGGGCGCCACACAAAACACAGATGCTCGCACATTACCACGTTGGTGATATCGTCACTTCGATAACCAAGGTGTCCCTCGTGGCAGGTGGTCGTGAAGTGCTGCTGTACACTGGCCTTCATGGGACCATTGGTATCCTGGTCCCGTTCATCTCAAAGGAAGACGTCGACTTCATTTCAACGCTCGAACAGCACATGCGCACGGAGCAGGGAAGCCTTGTCGGTCGCGACCACCTAGCGTGGCGTGGGTACTACGTACCGGTGAAGGCAGTTGTCGACGGCGATCTGTGCGAAACCTTTGCACGCTTGCCTGCGACAAAACAGAGTTCGATTGCCGGGGAGCTCGACAGAACTGTGGGCGAAGTGCTGAAGAAGTTGGAACAACTTCGCGTGACTGCAAGCGGCTTCTAATCGCAACCCAAACGCTTTTGACCTTTCTGTGCGCGTACAGATGTATATTTTCTTTCTAATGAATGTATGATCAGGTTTGCTGTGATCCTATTCAATATCTTCCAAAGTTACCCCTATATAGCAAGAACTTGTGGAGGGGTATGTCGGGGGAAGGCAGCGCGGTCTGTTAATATTGTAAGTATTTACCCATTTGATGACCGTGAGCTTCATGTGTGACACTGATCACATACTACACTGATGATATAGCTAGCATCATACCCGTGAGTATGCCAGAGCGTTGAGTCCAGATCACTTCAAGCTCTTGGGCTACATGGTCGAACACAGCAACATCCATCATACACATAACGGAACCGCGCAGGCCAGCGATTCCCAGGTACTAGGAACCCTTGCCGCGAAGACATTATATTCGTAGGCACACTACACAGCTCACTATACACCATAGCCTCTATCCTTTCATTAGCCTTCGCTATATGCTGATCTCCTCGTAGCATATTCACACCGTACAGAAGAGAGGCGGACGTCCTGTTTTCGAAGTTTGTAGGGTCGCGGTATGAATGCTCTATACGAGCCATCGCATTAGCTACACGAGTGACGACGACATGCATGGCTGAAGATGCTACATCTGTTCATTTAGTCCAGGACAACGGCACCGCTCTGCCCTTGAGACACCATTTGTACTCCCGACCTGACGAAGTTTACGGCTGCAAGTCACTCAAGGCTGCGTTTAGTCCGGAATCGGGGCGCAGCAAGTATTTTAACAAGTACGCACAGCATCTCACTCTCCTACGTATGCGAGCTTGAAGCAGCTGTCGTGTACTTCGGTATTTTCAGTAGGTAACCCTCGTCCCTCCGAGCACATTACCCTAAAGTAACCAAAATTGACAGGCGTTTGGGACGGACTTCACCACAGGCACGGCCTCGGTGCCGCTAGGATTACGGTGCAATCTCTTCGCTTCTGTGTGCCTGGCATGTGAATGATATTCGTCCGAAGCAATGACATTTGGCCGAACACCTATGTGGGGTGCTCGATGGTGACGACGGAAATCGGCCTTTGCCAAGACTTTTTCAGCCCGAATTCCCCCTTCAGCCACAGCATTTACGTACTTGGCTCTTCGGTCATTCAAATCGATATCATACGTCGCCACATCTCGGAGGCTGTCTACCATAAACTTGCCAGTGGTCAGTCAAACCATGAAAGAGATTTCTGAGTCTCCCTTCCCATGCGCAATCATTCTTACCAGTGTTTTTTTTTTACAGATTACTGTATTCGTGGCGTCGTGCTTCAAAGACGTCGTTGAATCGACCGTCAGGTTCTTCGTTTGTGAGGCCCTGATCGTTTTGAAGTTATCATCGGCGCTAACGCCACATCGTTCGATTAGATGAATCGCTGCGGACTCATCTAATCAGATAAAATTTTCGACACGCAGATCAAGGGTAATACCACCCAGACTTTGACATAGCCCATGCACCGTCCAATCATGAAACCGAAGCCACGCAAAATTGGAGTCGTTATATTCTAGAATCGTGACGGAACATTTGTCGACCCATGCGGTGAGAATCCAACCGTACCGTATTTGTCCAGCCAGTCCTCACTTTCGTCGAAAAAGGATAGAATAGAATCTCTACCTCCGCTTTCATATTGAGTGCGGGCGATCGCACAACAAATGCCTTCAGCCTCAACGACACTTCTTCGTCGGATGTCCGGTACATGTGGCCTCGAAGGTAGGCCCAGAGCATCGTGAATACTTGGTGCTCTGCCTCCACAGGTCCTTAAATCGCAAATGCTTGCTCTCTCGCTTCCCCCGCGCGCCCCAGCCGCTCCCCCATCAGTTTTCTCCTTTCCGCGATGCTTCCCTTGCAGTTTCTCGAGAGCCTTGCCTTCATCCTCGTGCTCTGCTTAGGCGACGTCCGCGCCGCGTACCCGTACACCAAGCCGGAGTTCTGCGTGCAAGGATGCTATCAGGCCCTCGCAGCCCTCAAGTTCCGCGATTACGATGCTAAACAGACTTACGTTGGCATGCGCTGCCACTCGCGACTGGTCGTCAGCTCTATCTATGCCTGTTACAATCTTCGATGCAGCGACAAGTTCACTTTCCAGGAGAGCTTCGGCCACCTCACGGACTTCTGCGAGGAATACGGCTATACCACTTTGAATGGGACATACGAGGACGTGATACAAGATCTGGTCGTCGAGTACGGTAGCATTGAGAACGTCCCTGTCATCGACCCGACCAAGGTGAAGGGAACCGTCAATAACACTGTCATGTCTTCGCAGGAATACTACGACCTAAGCTACAAGACGCTTGTAAGTATGCTTGATTGTCAAACGTACTCTTGCTAATATCCGAGTCAGGTTGTATGGCAACACGAGATGCATATGCACCACACATATGGGTGGAGCATGTACGTCCTGGCTGCCGGTGTTGTATTCTTTGGCGTCGTCAATCGTCTTACGGCGCTCGTGGTCCATCGTTACCTCGCCAAGAGACCTCTTCCCACTGACGCGGAACGTTCCGCCGCACTCGTCGGCAAGGGCGTCGCACCAAACACTGGGCTCTTCAATAAGGCGCATAACCTCTGGGCGAAGCATGTCACTCTTCCTGCTACCTTTGGTTACCGTCACATCCAACCATGGGGTTGGTGCACGATCCCCACGCGGTTGCAGTCTATCTTGGTGTTTGTCTACTTTGCACTCAACTTTGTCTTCTGCGCCATCGACTGGCATATATTCCCCGGCAACACATAGTGCGCTCTTCAGCTTACCTTCCCCTTCAAGATCACTGACTACTGTCGCAGTTGGCCTCAGACGAAACGTCAGTTCTGGAGATACTTCGCTGATCGTACTGGCATCATCTCGTTTGCGAACCTTCCATTGGTCTGGCTGTTCGCCGGAAGGAACGACGTCCTTCTCTGGCTCACTGGGTGGTCCTTCTCGACCTTCAACGTCTTCCACCGCTACGCGGCTCGCATCGCGACAGTGCAGGGCATCCTACATTCTATTGCCTATACTGTCGCCTACTACCTCAGTAGGTTATTCCTCACAATGTTATTTTTGGCTCGACTAAGCTCTAATCCCAGGCTACAACGGATGGGCTGGGTACAAGACGGAACTGCCTGAACAATGGTTCTGGACCGGAATCGGGGTATGTTAGCAGCTCTCTAATCTTAAGCACGTCGACTCATCTCGCTCTTAGGCCACCGTTTTGATGTCGGTCCTTCTTGGGCTGTCTATCCTCCCCTTGCGCGCAAAGGCATACGAACTGTTCCTCGCCATCCACATCTCGTTTTCGGTTGTCATCCTCGTCTTCCTGTTCCTGTAAGCTATCTTCTGAGCCTTTTGTAGTCGTCTCTTACGCGCATGCCTAGCCACGTCAAGATCTTCGACGGAGAATATGACCCATACCTCTGGACATGTGCGGGCTTCTGGATCTTCGACCGCTTCATCCGCCTGGTCCGTCTCGCTGTTCTGAACTACCGCGTCCTTCTCCCCGGGAAGAACGACCCACTCAGACGCAGCCAGGCAACTGTATCATACGATCCCGACGGCGATATAATACGCCTCACCGTTCGCCCGTCCACGAACTTCCTCGTCGGCGCAGGCATTCACTACTACATCTACACACCCACATCGTCTGCCTTCCGTCTGTGGGAGAATCATCCTTTCACTCTCGGAACCTGGAAGAGCCTCCAAATGCAAGATGACACGCCCGTGCACGAGTCTCACCTGCCCGAACACGGCCCAGACTCTCCAGCTACCTCCGACACGAAGTCTGTCGCCACCAGCGACGTCGTTCTGCACCCCACACAGCAAGAGCTGATGTTCCTCATTCGTCCATACAAAGGTATGACTCAAACACTCAAGAAGCAACTGCTCAAAGCACCTGGCTATACCAAGAACATGCGCGTCCTTATCGAGGGACCGTACGGCGTCGCTGCTGATCTCCGCCATTACGAGCGTATTCTGATGATCTCAGGCGGCAGCGGGGTCACGGGTATCCTCGCGTACTTGTACGAATTCGAGAGACTCGCTCAGGAGCACGCTCAAGGACGCACGCTCAGGTTTGTCTGGGCCGCACGCGAGCCGAGATTCGTTGCGGACGTCGTGGAAAAGGACCTCCCGTCGTTCGTCGGACGGGCAGACACGCAACTCGACTTCTTCATGACTCGTGGGGAGGATAAGGGCGCGGTCGTCGAGCAGGCACTGGCACGCGCATCCAAGGGCCGTGCTTTCGAAAAGGGGAACGCGGCGTCAGTCGTGTACGGTCGTCCGGACTTTGCTGCGATGTTGGAGGAGGAAATCGCGCAGCTTGTGTCGGAGAGCAGTCGTCTTGGCGTCGTCGTGTGCGGCCCTGGTAGACTGGCGGACGATATCAGGCGTGAGGTCGTGCGGTGCATTGGGTCCAAGATCGATGCATCCAGGATCGAGCTTCACGAGGAATCCTTTGGATGGTAAGAGGTACTGGCGTGGAGCTGTTGGTGGAAGAGAACGACTTGTGATACACATTTACTTACGTCGATTTTATGAACGAAAAATGACTACGACCACCTTAATAGACTTACGAAGCACGCATTGATGATATACTTAAAAGGTTGATCGCAACACGATACATAGTGAGATAACCATATATACTTAACATCAAACGCATGGAACAACAGCGACATGTCGTGACAATGCAATGTACACTGTAAGTCCACCCACACCCCCTCACATCTCGTTGATTTTTGCACGGAAATTCTGCTCTTTGTCACTTCGCGATCGGAGTCGAAAAGACAAGAACACGACAACCATGATAGGCTCATAAACCAGCCTCCACGTACTCGTACCTTATACTAGATGAGTAGAAGTGTGCGTTTTGGGCGAACAACGAGCTCAGAGTCCCTCCACATCCCCTTCTGTTTTACCAGCGTCTGGCTCATTAGGTAGGTCGAGACTAGACACCACCGTCGTTCTTCCTGACCATCATCATGGACATTCAGAATCAACCACTTGAAGTTAAAGAGACGGAGAATCATATGTCAGGGAATCGTGGCACTGAGCATACAAAGACGAAGCGTGTATATCTTCGCATGTTGTGTGGGCTGTATATCGATGCTGACGAAGCTGCCCGGTGGTGGAAGGCAGAGTTTGGGAGCAAGCTGCCTGATGACCATTCAGGCGTACGTGGCTTTGTTCCAATCTTAGATATCTCAAGCTCTGAAATAATTCGCTGCAGGACGGTAGCTTTCGCATGTGGCTCGACAATTACATGGAGGAACTGAACTACGGCTGTGCTATATATGTCCCGCGCGACGACGTTCACTCCCATTACGATTTTCTGGCCGTATCGGATGAATTCCACGGAGAGTTCGAAACGGACAATCCGATCGAAGACCGCATAGTTACAGATGAGAAACATCTGGTACCAGAAGATCGTCCTAGTGTTCGAAAGATGAAGGCGATCTTGGATGACCTGAGTGAGTTTTGCGTACTTTGTTAGCATATGCATTTTCTCGTTGTAATGCGCACCGCTTTCAGAAGTACGCTACACTGGGTTCCGGTGCTACTACTGGACATAGAACACCGGTGCCGTGGTGTCTTCATTGTCATGCAACAAGTCATGTTTCGCCACGAATACAGTTTCTCGATTGTTGCGCGGTCTTCCCAGCTCCATGTGTCAACCCACTTGTCCGAGTCTAGTCAGAGAAACGAGCCGAGTACGAAGCGCCGTCGAGAGCTCCTCACTCTCGAGGTCCGCGCTCGCCTCAACCCTCCACATCCCCTTCCGTTTCGTGATCGCAACACCACCCTCACGCTCAGTCGAAATCATGGCTTCCGACTCACTCCCTTGGCTACGTTCACGTCCCGGCTTTCGATGGCTTACGATTCGTCCTGCATACTTCTTAGATGTGTGTGCAGCATGCACATACACAGCCGAGAGTAAGTACCTTCAGACGTGGCCATTGCAGCTGGCAGCATCACCATGTTCATCGAAGTCTGCAGTGTGGCCGACAAGTATTTCTACCTCGTAAGTCACGGTAGACTTCGGAGCTCAAGTTGTGTGTCCTCGACGCTAATATCGCACTCTTCTCTCGTCTGTGTAGATCCAAGAGCTAGCTATTCGGTGAGGTTCGGCAACCTCTTTGTGGACAGACCGAGGAGCCTTCAAATATTTCGTCCAATCTCCAAGCGGCCGCTCTTTCGAGTTGGCGGAATATACCCTATTACCCTCCACGAGACGATACGTATACCGCTCGAAGTCCGAGTCGTATCCATAATATTTACGTAGCTAGGATCCTACCCTGCCCTCTGGCAGAGGCGTCATGGTCGCTCATTGCGACATCCAACCTTCGAACATAGCTGTTGGTGGAAGAGAACGACTGTTGATGCACTTCCACTTATGAACTTGAATGAAAGATAACTACGACCACCTTAATAATGAACTTACAAAGTACTCATCGAACATATCCTTCTGTTTTCTTCTGTCGGTAGAGATGTGTATACATAGGTCGTACAGCCCAAACTTTCGAAAAGAAAAGATGACATACATACGTAAAAAACCGTAACACGATACATAGCGAGATAACTATACCATCAGACGCACGGAGCAACCGCGACATGTCGTGTCGTGTCGTGTCGCATCAATACTTCAAGTCCATCCTTACCCCCTCATATCACAAATCGTCCTCACGGTCCCACCGACTAATCTTCCCCAGCGGCTTCCAATAATACCTCTTATACTTCATAGTCTCGCTCCTCTTCCCGGGACCCCTCATCATACTCCTAACCAAACTCGCCCTATCCAAGTCCCCGTCCTTCTCCGGCATATAAAACCACTGCGCCCGCTGCGCCGACTTGCTCCTCGAGATCTCGTGCAGGACCGCCTCGGAGATCGGCTTGGAAGAGTGTTTGGAGGAGGAGGAGGAGAGAGAGAGGAGACACTTTTTCTTCTTCGTGGAGCGTGAGTCGGAGTCGGAGGCGGAGGATTCGACGCGCCCGAAGAGGCCGGAGGAGAGGTGGCCGGAGGCGAGGATGTACGTGAGCAGTTGGAGCCACTCGCGTTTGTTCAGCGGGCTCTCGTCCACCTCTCTCTTCACATCTCCCTCGCCCTCACCAGCATCCTCAGCACCGTCATCATTCGCATCCTCTGGCACACGCCGCCCCATAGTCTTCAACGCCGGCCTCGTCCTACACACCGCGTCCCAAAGCGCACTAACCGACAAACTCGTCGCTCGCGAAGTAGCCAGCGTCTCGATGAGCATCCCCTCCAGTTCTGGTATCGGCAGGGGGGACACCGCGTGCCAGTCGACGAGGGACGGTTTGGTGCTTTTGGACCGGGCGCGGGACGTGCGTTGAGGTGAGGATGAGCGATGAGGTTGAGGAGAGGATGAGCGGTGGGGCGGCTCAGGGGATGACGCAGGTGGGGAAGTGATACGGCGTTGATGTTTCGTGGTGCGTTTGGGGGGGTGGTTGTGGTTATGCGCAGCTCGCTCAGATGCAGCGTCTTCATCGTCATCGTCGGTATAGTCTGGTACCACAGCCGCCTTCGCTTTCTTCCTTCGCGAAGTCGAAGTCGAAGCACCGTTACTCTTCTTCGATCCTCGCCCAGCAGTCTCCTCCTCGCCAGCCGCATTTTCATTCCCACCTTCCTCCTCACTATCCTCGTCAGCCTCTGGAGGCGGAGAATCAACCTTTGTCTTCTTCCTCGGAACACCCTTCACAGAACTGGGTGCGACCTTCCGTTTCTTCGCCAAAATCGCCCTGGGGAGCTCATCTTCATCCTCGCCGTCATCTTCATCTTCACTGTCACTAAACTCCTTGTTCGCCTTCCAAACTTTGCCAGACGTAGTCGAACTCGACCTCACCCCACCCATCCCAAACGCCGACCCATTCGAACTCGACCTCACCCTACCAGACAACTCCTCACTCAACCTCACCCCACCCGTCCCAGACCCAGACCCAGACCCAGACCCAGGCGACGGAACCTCAGAAAGCGGCGAGGACGGCGCATCCTCAATATCCTCCACGTCAGACATCTCAACGTCCGACTCCGCATGTTCATTCTTCACGTTGACTTGCACGTTGATAGTAGTCGTGGTGGTGGTAGTGGGAGTGGTGAGAGGGGTGGTGGTGACGCTAAGCGGGGAGATATCGAGAGGGAGGTCTTCAGCGGGGACGGGTGCTTTCGGTTTCGGTGTTCTTAGAGCGGGAGGGAGGGTGGTCTAGGGTATCGTGTCGTTAGCGGATGCATACATATCGTAGAGGAAGGGAGGTTTTACCTGTTCGGTGGGAGAGACGTCTTTGTTGGTGTAGAGGCCCATAGAGACAGACGGCTCAGGTGTAGAAGGCGTCGGCAGCTGCTCATTGACGAACATGGGCTGCAACGTAGCTTCCCGGTCCATGGTCCCTTGCTCGTCCAAAGGTTCGGGCTCGTCAACGGCCATCCGGGCCTCCTCCTCCTGCTGGCCAGACGCAGGAACGGGAGCAGGAGTAGGAGAAGACGAAGGAGATGGTGAGGGCATCGTCCTCACGCTCTCCCTACCAGGCGAGCTAAGCGGACTAGCAAACGGCGAACTAGGCGGTAAACTCCCCACTTCCATGACGGACTTGCACGGTGAGTCTTCCCTATCCTTGAACGGTGAGTCTCCCCTCTCCTTGAACGACGAGGAGCTATCCCGCTCCCTATCTCTCACAGGTGAGGAGCTATCCCGTTCCCTGAGTCTAACAGGCGACGAGCTGTCCTGATCACGTAGGCCAGAAGGAGTCGTAGGGTGGCGTTCGGGCGACACAGAAGGTCGAAGCCTTTCGGGGGAGACAGAAGGTTGCAGCCGTCCAGGCGAGACAGACGACTGCATCCTCTCAGGCGACATAGAAGGCTGAGGCGAGCTCAACAAATCCATCAACGTCGGACGTTCCTTCCTCCTCCTCTCTCTCCCACTCCCGCGCCCTACACCACAAGCGGAAGACATGGAGGAAGGCATAGAGAGGGAGCCGACGGGGATGCTCGGTTCCCTTCTCGCCGGTTGGGACGATGAAGAGGCGTTTTGTGTTGGCTGAGATGGATTTTGTGCTTGCATTTGTGGATGTATGCGCGACTGCGATATCTGTGATGTTTGCGGTGTTTGTAGCGTCTGCGACGATGGACGCGGAAGAGGACGTGAGGTTGAGCGGGGAGTAGGAAGCGGCGTCGCCAACTCAAGCTCAGGACTCGACATCGGCGGGGTAGGGAGCATCTCTTCTGCCTTCCTCTCTCCCCTCCCCTCCTTTCTCTCTGTCTTTGGCTTCTTCAGTTGTGTCTCCCCTGCTTCTCCTCGCCGCCTGTCCTTCCCTGATGCTTCCCTTGCCTCTCTTGCCTCCCTTCCCCTTCCGACAAACGCTGCTTCTCTACCGGCCAATCCTGATGCGGCGAACCCTGATAACGCGTGCGAAGAAAAAGGAGTACCAGGAGTCGTAGGAGAGCTCGGAACGAACGGCGTATCCCGCTCAGCGCTCGTCGAGAACGAGATCCGTCGTCTAACGGGGGAGAGCGCGTACGTCGATTCGGTATCTGGGAGCTTCTCCTCCTCTCTCTCTTCTCTTTTCTCTTCTTCTCCCCCTTCTTCCTCAAGCTCATCTACGACGTGTGATCGTGGTGGATGGGAGTAGATGTCACGAGGGAAGGAGATATCACGAGGAGAAGAGACGTAATCCAGGTACGTCGACGTCGAAGACGCAGTCCGCGGTGGATGGGGGATGGGATCGAAGGGATAGCGTGGTGAGCTGAACGCGCGGGAAGGTTGCGATTGAGGTTGCGTGTATGCATACTGAGAAGAAGCATAGTGAGACCGGCGATCGAAGTCCGATGGCTTGGAGGCAAGCTTGGTGGGAGAGTAGGAGAAGGGCGAGGACTGTGTACGGCGATGGCGTTGGAGGTTGTGGTTGTGCGGCGTGAGTTTTGTGTTTGGGTTTGGTAGACGGGAGGGTGCTGATCGATAGCAAGGGAAAGCAAAGGGAGGCAAGGGGGTGATGTCAGTACGATGTCAGAATAGAACCACCATGAGAACGAGAACAAGAACAATGGGATGGAATATGGAATATGACGAAGAGGCGAAGAGCCGGAGTGAGTGATTGGTTTGAATTGAATTGTATGGAGGGATGATGCATCCCGGAGGTCCGATAGATAGGCACTGCGCTGCGATCATGATTCATCGTGACCACACGAGGTGCCAGCGGCTCGACACACACACAACAGAGACGACGACAGCGGCGAACGGCGACGCACAGACGACAGCGGCAAAAGAGGCACAGAGACGACGATGGGCCGGCAAAAAGAGGCACACAGACGACAGAGCGGCGAAAAACTCAAACGAGCCTCCCATCCACCCCGTGCACGAAATCGGGAAATCGCACTTCCGAATATGACAGACAGACTCACCAATCTGGTATTCCTCCTCCTCCATAAGCAACCTATCACCCTCCATCCCGTATTCGTACGAATAAGCAGAAGCAGGCCGTCCAGTCCTGTGAGTTGATGGAGAGGAAGGCGGGGGCGTCGATAATATTGATGATGAGTGTGTGTAGTTGTAGTAGGATCTTTCGGGTTGAGCGTAAGAGTAAGAGGGTGTAGTTGTAGATTGGTACATGATGGGAGAGTTTGAGTCTTTGTGCGCCGTGGTGATGGATGAAGAGGATGAAGAGGTGGCAGATCGATATGCATACGTCTTCTCATACTCGAACTCGAACTCTCGACGGGAGGTGTAGCTCGTGCGCGGAGGTATAGACACACCCGCGTGATCGATAGGTTTCCCCGATTCGAATGCGGACCTCTCCCTCTCCCTATCTCTCTCATACGGTTCGCTGAAAACTCTGCCCTCTCCCTCGCCCTTGGCTGCGTCCTCCCGTAGGAACCACCCCGCGTGTCGATGAGGATGTCGATGAGGATGCTGAAAGGTAGAGGAGGAGGTCGAGAGGGGCGAGGAGGACGACGAGCTACCAGAAGTGCCGGGATAGGAGTGCATTCCCTGCGAGAAAGTCCCCAGTTGGCGGTCTGTGTGGTTGTGATACGGCATCCGAGTCGTGAGCGTCGTGGTCGATGGATGGAGGAGGGTGCAAGAACCGATAGCACGTCGGACTGTCACATGAAACGCGGGCACGTGCGGGGGTTGATTTGTTTGGGGGTGTTTGGGTGATCGAGATTCATCTAGTGTTGTCACGAGTCGAGTCGAGTCGAGTCGAGTTGATCAACTCGGAAAACTCGATAATTCGAGTCGAGTTGAGTCGAGTCGTCGAGTTATCAATCGAGTCGGGATCATGAGTCTCGGATTTCCCCGTCCATCCTGAGGAATTAGTTTTCATCGACTTCAAACCACCACATCACGTAAATATGGACTTAAAAACATCTAGCCTGCCTTTCGAGAGTACAGACTTGCTATCCCGCGAGCAAAACGGTCAACAATGACGGGCGTACGGTCGAACGCGCCTGACATGGCACTCTGCCAGTTCCCTACATTAGCGCCTGGAGGACAACGCCCGAACTTGACGTCAGCTGATGTAACTGGACTGATGTCAGAGAGCTAGGCGAACCGACATCACAGAAAAGTGCTTATGAGCCAATCAGGTAGCCCCATCAGCGACTCGCGAGTCGACTCGAGTTGAAACTCGACTCGACTCGGTTTGCGAGTTTGCCTCGCTAACTCGCGAGTCGAGTTGACTCGAGAGTCGAACTCGACTCGTCGACAACACTAACGGGGAAGCCGGGCGGCGTTTGAAGACGACGACGATCGTTGGCACGGTGAGTTCAGGTTTTTGAGAGGGTCGAGGTGTCGAACTCGAGACGGTGACGTGCAGTGAACCTGTGTCGGTTCGCCACCTCGACACTTTCAAAAAAAGGCATTCTATTCAATATTTGAGTGTGCTGTTCATGGTGACCCTCCCATAGCACGCTCCTACACTGCATTCAAGTTTTTCTAGATCTCTAACCGCTCCGATGCATATGGACTACGATCGAACATGACCGTCAAGAAAAGAAGCTCAAGAACCCATATCATTCATGACAGCCCTCGAACTCGCGAAGCAGCGATCCTGACATCCCTCGACGTTGTGTCAACTTCGAGTGACATCGTGAAGAAGGTGAGTCGGTTACAAGCTCACCGTCGAAGCGGTCCTGGGAGAGCAACAGATCCATACAAGTACTCCTTCACGAGCACACACCTTGAGTACATCGTACGCAGCAGAAGTATCTCGTCAACGGGACGCCATGCGCCGCCATCGACTCGGAAACTGTAGTTCATGAAGGTTTGGATCATGCAGGATGGAGAGTATTACATTAAATAAATAGCGATAATATAAAGCAGTATTCTAGAGAGCGATGAAGATACAGTATTCGTTACGACTGGCGTTATGAGGATACACCGAGAAACATTGCGAGCTCATTCATCGTTATCCGTTTCGAAGTGTCCACCTCCATGCACATCTGTATGATGGGCAACACCTGGACAACGGCTTCCCTCCTACAGAACCGGTTGAACTGCTGCAAGCCCTCGACACCAGCTGGCACCATCTGCATCGTCGCAAACGGCCCCCACACACCCGTCACCATCTCGTACAACATCGCCCCCAGAGCCCACACGTCGCCAAGGTAAGGCTGGCACATCTCCATCGGACCAACCAGTAATTCCGGGGGCACGTAAACCACTGTACCGTTGTAGTACTTGGAAGGAACCTCAACCGGGTTGGTAGGATTGGCGCTGCACCTCAAGAAGCGGATCACATTGCCGAGGTCGATGAGACGGATCTAGAGCATGCAGGGAGAACTGGTCGTCAGCAAAGACAAGAGCTTGAGACGTGTGGACTGTACTCACGTTGGCATCACGGTCAATCAGGATGTTATCTGGCTTGATATCGCAGTGCGCGACGCCTTTCGAGTGGAGGTAGGTCAAGGCGGAGACCAGTTGCGTGAACACCTTGTGCGCGACGTCGAGGGGCATTGTGCGATGATGGGCGAGATAGTCTCCCAGAGAGTGCCCACTGGGAGATCCAGGAATTGGTTGTTTCGTCAACGGATCCAGGTGTTGCCAGGGATCCCCAAATAGTTCTTGCACCTACAAAATGAGCAGACACGGTGTTAGGACCATTGTATGAGGCGGCGCAAACAATGAAGGAAGAGAAATGAGTCGGAACACGAACCACATAGAAATAAGTATCGTCCTTGAAGTGTTCAACCAACTTGATGATGTTGTCGTGGCAGATGTCCATACCGACCAGAACTTCGAGTGGAGTGTTCCCATACTCGGGATGAGACGGCCAACGATGCTTGAACTTCATGTCCAAGAATTTGACCGCGAACTGTCGACCGTCAGAGCGTCGGCCAGCTTGTATGACCAACCCGAACGCGCCGTGCCCGAGTGCCTTGCCCAACTCGTATTTGGCAGCAAACTCCGGGTGGAGCTGATAGTCGGCCAGAAGCCAGGGATGGACACTGGTGTTGGCCAGTGGTTCGGCACAGTCTGGTTCCTCGAGGAAGGCGACCTGTCAGAGTAGAATGAGCTTGTATCGTCGTGTCATGGAATTATCGGATGAGAATGTGCTTACAATGATATCGTAGAGGACGACCACGACATAGCTAACAACTACGACGAGAACCAGCGCCCGAAGTAGGGGAGTCACAAGGTTCCATAGTGAGATAATGTTCATGTTGGGACGTGTGGGGATCATGTAGCGACAGTAGCTTGCTTTGAAGACGGTCGAGAGGGCACGAGAAGATAGCAAGGCACGGCACTGAGAGCGGGGAACATAGTCTGGGAGGAAGAAGGTCCAGCCTATGACTGCACCGGCGAGAAAAAGCAGCTTGACGAAGTGTCGACAAGCGAAACGCGTCGCTAGGACGGGGAACCGAACGAGGAGAAAGCCAACATAGCCGTTGAGAATGCTTGTAGTCTGAAAGAGTGTGTCGTCCAGCGACAGACCGCGGACCTTGGTGAGTGAGTAGACCATGTACAGAACGATGAGCACATCGAACATCGGGAAGAGAATCAGCAAGTTCCTGGCAGAGAGCGACGAGAGGAAGAGGTCGGCGAGTGAAGTCGTAATGTCGAGAGACGACTGGCAGGCCTTGTCGACAAGGTCGTGCAGGTGAAGTCGGGGAACGAGGATGGAGAAGTCGGGTGTGGAAAGGAACGAGAGAACAAGACAGCGGAGGCCCGAGAGGGGAACGTCAAGGACGTCCTTGACGGAGGAGAGCGATGGGGAAGCAAGACGTGAGATAGAGAGGGACCGAGAGCAGTAGAAGGCGAGAACTTGAAGAGCGCGAGCAAGCCACGAATGAGACACAGAGAAATAGACAGAGGAGACAGAGACATAGACACAGGAGACAGAGACATAGAGACGAGACAAGGCCATAAAGACCAGCGACCTCGCGGCGTTGCTGAAGAGGACACTCTGCAGGAAGACTCCAGCGGTGTACAGGACAACAGGTGCCGCGAAGGCCAGCGCGGCGGATACGCACACACTGAGGGGTGAGACAACTTTCCGGGCCATGCTCAATGAAGGGCAGTGGTACGGAGGTGGTGGTGTCTGAAGAAGAGAGGAGACGGGGGGCGACCCGCCTTTTATGTTGGATTTGGTGGCGGTTCGTTTTGATTCGGACTGTGCGCCATCCTCCACCGTGACCCAGCCTTGTCTGTTTGCCTCTCTTCTTCTGTGTCAGCCGCATAGATCACATCGGAGGATGTGCACTGTGTAAAACACTCACAAACGACCAGTCAGCCTCTACCACTCGTGTACTCACTGCCAGTTTGACTAGTGGTCACTTATCCTTGAACTTGTGATTCGGTGATTCATGAACTCAGGCCGCTCCTGTGTCCCCTCGAGATAGTCCTTCGCCTATGAGAATTTGTGCACCGGTCCGTTCACAAGGATCATTTGGTTCCGAAAACATGTGAGGTATGGAATAAAACTTGAAGGAACAGCCAGGGCGTCTGCGATCAGATGTTTTACACCGCCGATTGCCAAATGTGGTCATTCGGCGGGTGGCGTCGCGCCACAACGCTGGCAGCGCTACCGCTCCTCAATCCGGGCGCTCTGTCGCGCTCGTCTTCGAGGATATCTGAGGATGGCCCCATCGTAGCTCTATGTATGAGAGGTAGTAAATAAGGGGTGATATAGCCATCTTGACAGCACAAAGCATCCGCCCACCCTGCTGATGTCCTGTGAGTACTTAACATGAGCCGTAGCTGAGTAAGTAGCACCATACCCGTACGCATGACGGATGTGAATGTGACTACTTAAGATCAACTCGCGTACAGCAGCATACTACGCATGTGCACAATTTACAGGCCACAAACAAAGGCGCAGTAGTGGTAGGTCCGATCATACTTACTGTACTAAGCACAACTCATCTACTCGAGCGCATAAGTGTTTACTAGGCTCACTTGTCTGTCCAGGACCTACAGCATGAGGAGCACGAGGCTCTCATCTTTTCCTCCTCTAGTGTACACTAGGACATGGCGGTGTGTGTATGTACCTTGACTGCTGTCACCATTTCCGTTGACACTTCTATCACCTCGGCAGTGACCGCCACTGAAGGACGTTCGACGGATGATGGCCCAGGAACACCGCTAAGCGCAGACGAGGGTCCAGTGAAGAAATGCTGCACGGCCTGAACCAAACACATGAGAAACACAGTAAGAGGAGGAGAATGAACACATACCGAGAGGAGTACGGGGCTTCGAAGAGGGCATAATCGTCCTCTGGAACTCACCATTGTGATAGAGCCACGCCATAAGATCGCCTGCAAGCACCAGTCTATGGTCTTCAAGCATGTCATGCAGGAGACTACGAAGAGTCGAACGTTGCAGCGAGTCCGCATATAGGGAGAACAAACACCTACCTATCTGGTTCTTCCTGAAGCTCGGCAAGCATACTACGGCGGGGGCATAGCAAACGAGCAAATGCCTTCATGGACACATCCCCTGGTTACTTTGTCACACTAGATAATCGACACAAAGTCGTATTGCTTGTCTGGGTGACTATCTGCACGACTCGGAGGGACGAAGAGTATTGGACGACCGTGGAGGCGAGGAAGTCGGGGTGGGAGACGCCGGCGGAGGCGGGAAAGATGATCTCGGGGTTGTATGTAAGGTAGGGTATGCGTCCGGAGATGATGGAGAATGTGGTGAATGGTTCGAGTGCGAAGAGCAATTTTTCCCGGTGAGTGTGAGCAGCCGGTCGAGGTCGTTGTCGATCCCATGCATGTTCAGAGTCTGCAGGATTGAGGTCCACATGTCTCAGGAAGGCCGAGTAGCCTCGGCCGTCGAGCTGCTGCTGTCAATGCATAGTTCAGGCTGCTTTAGGAGCCTGTCGAGCCACATCAACGCACTCTGTGGATCCCCAGTCTCGCTAAACCCAGCAATAATCCTTGCAAACATCGTCGTGTCCTGCCATGGAACCGCGTTCGTCTCGCTGTCGAGCATCTCCTCGAGCAATCCAGGCCTCGTCCGCTTGGCCATGGCGACTCGGGTTCTAAGTTGCATACGTCCTCCAACGTCCAATAGCGATACCATATCTTCTCGGTTTTTCTCTCTTCCTCCTCGTTGTGCACATTCGCCATCTGATCCTCCTCATCTTCAGTCAGATACCTCCCGAACGGCCTCAGCTCAGGCTGTACCCACACCGCGAGGTATCCGTTCAGCCAAGTCAAGTCAGAAGTGAGGAGAATACGCACAACTCCATGGTTCGGCGCACGCGCCTCTCGGCATGCTGCATGTCTTCCTCCTGGGCCACCCTCCTGTTCACTCCGCCTCGACGTCGCCATCACCTCCTTCGCTCTTCTTGCTACTACTCAGGCTCTCGCGAACTGCACGCTTATCGTCGCAGTCACCGCTTCCCTTATCGTCAATTCCTCCCTTCTTACCTTCTACTTCCTCGCCGCTTCCACACTCGCGTCAATCAAACCACGTCCCGGCATTGAGACACTCGTATGGCGAACAGCCGATTGACGTTCGTGTGGTGTAAGTGAAACTTGAAGATTCGGTTGAAGGCTATCTTCTCAGTCGAATGAGCGAGTGAGTGAGGGAGTGGGAGAGTGAGTGGGCGAGGGGGTGAGTGGGTGAGTGAGCGAGGAAGCAAGTAGGAGAGCGCAAGAGTTTCATTCGAGCGCGCAATTTCGAGGTTTGAGCGCGAGATTTGATTTCATGGCGTAGTCGAGTTTCCGAGTCAAACGCGCAGTGGTGTTCAGATATATGTGTCCATCCAATTCGGGGTACAATGTTCGAGTGCGAGTGTGCGTTCGATCATGGTCAGCATCTGAGTACACAAGAAACGAAGAACTTCCGCACGCACCAGCAAGCCGCAGGACTCCCCATATGTCCCTTCCCTGCATCCCTTCCACCGCCAGTCAAGTTGCATGACATGTCGTGCATGCTTTCAAGGCTCGGTTCTGAGTGTGGTGGGCAACGACAGATGTGAGTTCCAGGTGTGTCAAGAACACCGTCGTCCATCATGCGGAGACTCTTTGGTGTAGCGGTAAGTAAATAACACCTCACTCACATCGAGATCTCACGTACCAGCTTCTTTGGCGCCTTCCTGTTACTCTAGCTCCCGGGTAGCTTGGTCACGAACTAATGCGTGGCGAGGAAGATGCGAGAGCTGAGCGCTGAGGCGTTGAGACCGCGCCAGCACTTCAAACCCCGACTTCAAACCCCGACCTTCCCAATGAGGCAACTTAATACGCACGTCAGTCACGGTACTATCTCACGATAGTGCTAGTTCTTATTGTTTGTACGTCTCCCTCAGCATACCGCGGATGACTCTTCCGATTCGTCTTCCGACAGTACTAGCCTCCCTCACGCAATGCTCGACGATTTGAAGGCGGCGTCGGATCGGTTTGCGAGTCTGCATCGAGTCGCGTAGAAGGTGCTCGTTGTGCTGGTTTTTTTCGTGGTGGTGTGGCTGGTTTGCGCACCGGCTTATGTTGTTCAAGTTGCATATGTACACGACATATAGCATAATGAACCGAAAATTTAAGATACGACATTATACTAGTAACCACTATATACATACATTAGAATCATACTTTGAAGAGACGAGCAAGGTCGTCCATCGTCACCCGCTTCGAAGGATCAACGTCTAAACAAAGATGTAAAAGAGGCAAAACCTGAACGACGGCCTCCGTCCCGCGGAGCTTATCAAACTTGTACATTGACTCGACACCGCCCATAGACATTCCATTGGTTGTAAACGGGCGCAGGATGCCTGTCGTTAGCGCATATAGTGTGACCCCCAAAGCCCACACGTCGCCGAGGAATGGCTGACATAAGGCGTTGCGGTCACCGAGTGTTTCGGGGGGCATGTACGATTTCGTCCCGAGGTAGTACTTGGCTTGAGCATATCGACTGCGATGAGGGTTCGATGGACTTGGCGAACAGCGAAGGCCGCTGCCGAGGTCGATGAGACGGATCTAATCGCAGAGTACATTCGTCATCAGCAAGTGCAGTTTAGTGTATGATGTGGACGTTTGAACTCACGTTGGCATCACGGTCAATGAGGATGTTCGAAGGTTTGATGTCGCAGTGAGCGACGCCTTTGGAGTGGAGGTGGGCGACGGCAGATACTAGTTGCGTAAAGATCTTGTGTGCGACGTCGAGTGGTATCGTCTCGTTATGGTGAAGGATATATTCCGCTAAAGAGCGGCCGCTGGGAATGTTTGATGGTTTCTTGGTCTTGCTACACCGAGGTTGCCAGACGTCACCGAATAGCTCTTGGATCTACACCAACCCGGGGAAAGCTCGATTTTAGTGTCGGCAACACGAGTATCGAAAAACACACTTACCATGTAGTAATACTTGCCGTCCGAATAGGCTTCGATGATCTTGATGATGTTGTCGTGCCGCACGTCAGCCGCGATGTTTACTTCAGGCGATACTCGACCAAGCTTAGGATGTATTGGCCAAAGATGCGCATACCGCATATCTAGGAATTTGCAGGCGAAATATCGTCCGTCCGAACGTTGCCGGACCCGCAGGACGAGCCCATTGGTGCCTCTGCCGAGCTGGTCACACAGTTCGTATTTTGCGTCGAATGCTGGGATGAGGGAGTAGCCAGGGGGGAGCCATGGCTGACGCTTGAGTGTAAATAAGGCGACCTGTACGAGGTGGATCAGCGGAAGAGCATGACAAATAATGTACGCGAAACCTACTTACACCGATGTCGTACATATATGCCAGGCCGTAAGCGAGAATGAATATGATACATAGTAACCCGACGACAGCGAGTAGGCATGTCGAAGCACTTCGGGCGGGCCTGAGTAGGAGTCGAGAGAGGGTTGAATACGTTGGGCGAGTGCAAGAGCAGACTGAACCCATAAAGGTCGATGGCAGGTAAGTCCTCACCAGAGGACCGCACCTATAGCGGCGCCAGAAGTACCAGGACAAATAGTCAACTCCTAAAGTTGCGGTAGATAAAACAGCGAGTGTAGTTCCATAAGAGTTCAATAGAGTCCAGCAGCGGGCTCGCTTGAATGATGAGAGTTTGCGCGCAGAGCTAGCTAGTCTTCTCCGTATTGCGACCACAGTTGGAAGGTTGTTGTCATACAACTCGAAGATGTCATGGTAGAACCCGAGTGAGAAAAACATGCAGAGGGTGATGAGGGCGAGAGTGGCGACGATGCCGAGCAGGCGGAGCCAGAAGATGGGACTGTAAAGCAGAGCAACGACAACTCGATGAGCTGTGCGAGCAGCAGAGCACAGGGTATCAACGATGAGGTGAAAGACATGTCGAGCAACCGGACACAGGCCACGACGGAGTTCCTCGAAACAGTTTAGAAGAGCGTCGGAGGGGAAGTCGAACGATGGGACCACAGAGAACACAAGACGTTGTAAAGTATTGAGGACAAGATGTGGGGAAAGATGTTGCGTAGATATGTCGAGCCACCAAGAGTAACAGAGGGCCAAGGCTTGAAGAGAGCGAGCCAGCCAGTACTGAGAGAAAGATGTATAGGCAAACGAGACAAAGAAATAGAGACGAGAAAGGCTCGTGAAGGCCAGCGACCTTGCGGTATCGCTGAAGAGTACACTCTGTAGGAACATTCCAGCAGCCCACAGGACAACAGGCACTGCGACAATGGTCAGTGAGGCGATTGCGCACTTGCCGAGACGTGAGATAACGTGCGGGGCCATGTTCAACAAAGTGCGGTGGTCCGAAGGTGATGGTTTCTGAAGAACTGGTTGGAATCGGAGGCGCCGGTTGGGCTAGGTACAGGCGATACTAATTGACGTCTCTTCGTTTCGAGCTCGCTCTCTCGTCTTCCACCATCGTCAACTCCCTCAAAAGGCCCTCCGTTCATAGACCTGTACCTTGCCAAGCAGATATTTCTACAATTAAATATGCTTATAAACCTTGCGTAGCTTGGCTGAACAGATAACAACTTCGACGAGACAGTCGACGAGGAACAGTACCAGTCGTATCGCCCCTGACGAATGCGTTGGAGGCTGGCATAGTATGTAATACCGTTCTGTTTAAATATCTACTGATACACTGGTGATATCATATCCAAGGTTCAGTAGCTCGAACGTCTAATCATCATGGTCATCGCCATTATTCGAGGCACATTGAAGTGCGATCTCTGGAGGATATTCAGAAAAGGTGCGTGCTGTGTGGTTCTACCGTCGCCCGAGATGCTGCAGATGGAGGTGTTCAACAGTGCAATTACAGATGCGGAGTCAGTATGACGGTATGCAGCTTGCCGTCTTCTATGTTGAAGAATGGTACCTCGTTCAAGATGCATGAGGTAGAGATTTCTGAACGGCGCACGGAGCAATCAAGAATGCTGTACCATGGCCTCCGACTCGGACATTGGCCGTGCGCGTAGCCCTACCGCACACTCGAATTTGGCCGACAACTGCTCCGGCGACCAGTCCGGGCAGGTCGACAGCTTACCGGCTATCTCTACCAAAGCATCCCTGGGACAGAACGCCCTCACACCCCGATCCATGGTCGCATACCTCTCATATCAGCGAGGCAGTTCGCATCTGTGTTGTACTCAATACGTGCCGGGTGCGTGTAACTTGTGGGCGGTGAGTTTTCGCTCTTAGCTATTCGAAGCCAAGCAGTAGGAGGGCTGAAGGCAGCACCAACTTGAAGCTTTCCATTTGACGTGAACTTATTAGTGAGCAGCTATTGAGTGACTTGGACACTACGTTTGGTGAGTTTTTGGCAGTGTCAAATGCAAAATGCGAGCTGACATGCACATCCAGCGATGGGTAGATACGATACAATAAGGACACTTGGTCACCTGCAGGCTGTGAGATACATTCCGTGGCATTCGTGTCGCCACCTCACCGGACATCAGCTGGATCCATAGCACAGATATGGTCCAGACCGCTTCATCCAGGTCGGTGTAACTCGTGTCCAAGTCCAATAAATTCCGAGCGAGGAGGGATACAAGTGGTTATCCACGGTGAGCGATTAGTATATTTGCTTAGATGTATCCTTGTCTAAGCTGAGTCTAGGAGACTTCGCATCACACTCAGAGGAGATTTTGCCACACCTGGTCATCGCATCTGCCTGGGGTAGCTCGTGTACGGAGGTTGAACGTGAGTCGTGACTATAAGCTGTATCCTGGAGCCTGATTCTGAGTCCTGACTCACCAAGAAGGGCCTATCGGTAATCGCTGCGGGCGGAGGGTGCAGAGCCTGCCACGCATGTCGTCACTGTGTCGGCCACACAGCCAAACCCCGGCTGACCTTGATGTCACACCCAACGGTCGACCTCGATCACGACCCGCCTTAACCGTCGCTCGTACGATCTCGCCTTCCTTCGTTTCGAACGCCAACTATCCCTCCCTGACGCGCATCACGACACCTCGAGCCTCAAACTTCAAGTACGATGTCAATACCATGGCTCGACCTCGTCGCACTCAATCACGCTCTCCGTGTCCACTGCTCTTTATCCGCTCGTTGATAGACCTCATCTGGAGCAGGATGCAGATCAGGAGAATGCTGTGGTTCAAGCCGTACATGAGGCAAGCAACGTTCTGCCCTCGCGACACTTTATGAGTCGTGGAGGAGCCAGCGTTGATCCAAACTGCGTCTACAGACCTCGACTGGCGCGTGATTTCGTTCCCGGCGGGGCTGACTATGACGGACGCTGTAGAATGCCCGAGCTCCTTGGATCTCAGTGCCTGGCGGTTCACAGATCGTCAAGTCAGACTAGGATTCTTCAGGCGAGACGTTCGATGGCGCAGGGAAGGTGCGCTTCGATGATGGCCAGAACCCGGTTTACGCACCATTTGCAGAATGTCAATCCATAGTAAAATGAAACAATGGTATGCGCACTCATGTGCGTGTATAAAAACGATAAACAATTTCGTGAGATTGCTTGGACTCGCGATCCCACTCTCGCACATCAGTTGGGGGTTATTTTACGATCGAGAGCCTACCCCCGCATTCAAGAGGCTGACCACACGCGAGAATGCCATGTGGGGTGGGAGGCAGACAGGAGGGTAGCGCACAGTCCAGATAGAAATGAAATCCAACATAAAAGGTTGGTCACCCCCTTCTCTCCTCTTCTTCAGACACCATCACCTCCGGACCACTGTCTTCACTGAACATGGTCTCGTATGTTGTCTCGCTCGGTCGTGCGTGCGTCTCCGCCGCACTGATCATGTTCGCAGCACCTCTTGCATTGGGCACCGCGGGATTCGTCCTGCAGAGTGTCCTTTTCAGCGACGCTGCGAGGTTCCTGGTTTACAGGGCCTTGGTTCGGATCTATTTCTTTTGCTCTTCTCTCTCTCTCGCTTTCTCTCGGTCTTCGCTTGCTTTTTCTCTTCATCTTTCTGCTCGTCTGTGCTCTCGGTTGTTCGTCCAGGTTTCGCACCGTCTCTCGCTCTCCGTTTCTTCCCTCGGCCGTGTCTGCGACGTGGTTCTTCTCCGCTCTCCCTCTTCCCAGGCCTCCTTGCTTCGTATCTTTTCTGCTATCTCTTCCCCCACTATTCCTCTCCGCGACATCTTCGAGACCGCCATTGACTGGCACTCGGCGCTCCCCGCACTGGCTACGCCTTCTTTCCAACAGTCACGGTCGTCCTTCACCGGTGGCGTTCAACATGGTTTCCATCTTGTCGTTCGCACCCTCTGGTATCCTATCCGCTCGTTGCTTCTGTCCTACCTCTGGGTCCACATCACCACGGTCCTTGTCTTCTTCGTTGTCTGTGCTCTCCTACTGGGTTTTTATCTTGTTTACTGCAATGTGCCCGGGCTGGGCCCCGCTGCACTCCGAACTGTGTCCCGCGTTTGTGGATGGCTCAAGGCTGGTGCGACGTCGCTTCTAGCCCGCCGAAGGGATCTGTGGCTGCGTCGTGCAGGTGATGATGTCAAAGTAAGTGTTCGCTCACACCGTACTATCATTGTACTGTCGTTGTCGTTTTACTTAGTATTAATATCATCCCTCGCGCAGACCGCTCACGCTCCGGTGGATGCACCGTGGCTCCCTCAAGACTATCCCTTCGCGCTTGGCTTCACTTTCAAATACCAACTAGGCAAAAACCTCGGCAGGGGTACTCACGGGTTTGTCATGCAAGCCCAGGAGCGCTGGAGTGGTCGCCAGGTCGCCGTCAAGTTCGTGGACGCAACACAATCGAATCGCTGGCCGAAGCACCCTCAGTACGGCCGGTGTCCGCGAGAGGTCCTTGTTGGAATGCTTGCTTCGCACGAGAACATCATCCAGATCATTGAAACCTTCGAAGACGATCGTTACTTTTACATCGTAAGTCTCACAGTTTTTCTGTACCACACTTGTTTTTGACACGAACACTGCTTGTATAGGTACAGGAGTTGTTCGGGGATGCCTGGCAGCCTCGAGACTGCGTTACGGGTGAGCCGATACCTGGCGCCACTAGCGGCAACTCTCTGCGAGAGTACATCCAACACCATGGCTCCGTGCCTCTGGACACCGCCCACAAAATCTTTAAGCAGTTGGTCTCTGTCATTGCCCATCTCCATTCTCGAGGTATCGCGCATTGCGATATCAAGCCTGATAATATTTTGATTGACCGGGATGCTAATGTGAGTATTTTAGTTACTTTCTCTGTCGACTCGGCGTCGAGTTTCCCTTGCAGTCCATGCTGACTGTGCACGCAGATACGTCTCATCGATCTGGGCAGTAGCATTTCCTGGCTCGCGTCGAACAACGACCCTAACGGTCCCCACGAGGTATTACTGGAATACTTCTGCAGCACGATAGTCTATACGGCTCCGGAGGCGCTCAAACGGTGCAACGGCAAACGTTCGTGTAAACCATTCCTCGCCGATGTATGGGCCCTGGGGGTCCTCTTGTACGAGATGGTCACGGGCGTCCAATATCCGTTCCGAACAGAGGCAATGTCACGGGGTGGCGTGGAGTCGCTAACCCGGTTCGATGAGCTTTGCCAGACCAAGGCGGTCGCCGACGTCCTGCCTGCTTTGCGTCTGTGCTTGGAGGTAAAGCCTTCGAAGCGAGGGACTATCACGCGTCTCGCGCAACTATTCCCTACGTCGTCATAACCATGTTTATGCTTGTTGCTTATTTACTGGTGTATTTTATCTGCTATATCTATCGCTGTTTTATATGTCAATGATCCATATTGTCTGCGCTTTTATACTTGTCTATGATTTCCATTGTCTCACACGATAGTATGCCACGCGGTCGTTCCAGCTCACTTGTAAGCTTTGAGAACACTTATGACACGTACAGACTGAAGCGTACATATGTTTACAATCAACTGCACTGGTACTACTTAGCGACGTCGACGATAAAAAGTGTAGCGAATCAATTGTCGTGGCCCTTTGTGCTTGTGCACCAGTATATGCCCGTTAGATAGATACCAATTTTGATCGCTCGTCATCCCGTGCCAGGATGATCAGTAACATATATATACATGAATATCGCACCCTCATCTACCGGACAGTCGAGAAACCTCCCGTAGAGATAGACTCTGGTAGTGAGCTACCGCAGTTATCGACCGACGCTTTGTCCGCAGTGACGTCGATGACAATATCACCGCCCGTCTTGAAGATGTCGTAGAAGTCGATATGGCAGCGAGATGCAGCCGGAACGCCGTTGATAGTGACATTGGCGACGTACGCTGCGACGTTCTTGGGAATTGTGTGCTGCACAGAGCGGGAATCGAAGCCTTTGGTTGTGACCGTCGTGCTCACGTTCAAGAAGCTGTTGTGGATGGTATATTTCGGGATGAAGGGTGAAAGAACGAGGAGTTGTGTCGAAGATGGTACTGTAACGTGCGAGGTTTAGAGAGGCCCGCAACATATGAATGAAAGAAGTTACCTGGATAAAAGCCGAGAAGATGCCAAGAGAGAAGGGTGGCCATTGCAGCTTGATCGTCGTTTCCGGGTATTCCAGCAGGGGCTAGGTGAGCAAATGGTCAAGACGTAGATCGCAAAGAACGCGCGAGAATATCAAAACTTACTGATGTCAAAGTTTGAAAACACCACGTCGCGTACGCGATCAACCGACAGAGTTGGATGGTCAGCGTAGTGGTACCCAATGGGTGTCTGTTATGAAGCTGTGATTAACCTGATGGCCCCGAAAATGGCTTTGACGTACTCACCTGGAAGGAAGGTTCGTTCCCGGCTAGGTAATATCCAGCCTATACAATTCGAAGACATTAGTGAGAGTTCAATGCATGGTTATCTGGTGCCCCTCACGTCGAAAAAGTGGTCAAGCCTTTTAACGAACGTTTCCTGTATACGACCGTCAGTCATAGCGAACTATTCTATGTCAGAGAGAGGACTAACGTTTCCTCCCATCAACTCAACGAGATGAGCTGTATCATGGGGAGCAAACCTACAGGCACACAGGTCAGTCAGGCGGATAATTACGAGTCGATCAACCCTACTGACCAGCTGTATTCCCAGGAGGAAGACTCGTAGAAGCCGCCGGTATTGGCATCCTGCAACGAGCAGCTCCGGCTCACGTTGTCTTGCGGGCTACAGTTGATCGGGTTAGTGAACACGAAGGAGCCGTTGGGGAAACGCTTTTGCGCGAATCCTGTAATGCCCTCGTGAGTGAAGGCAGCCTCAATATTGGGAAGAAGTGGACAAACCCTGGAATCCGTCGCTCTTGACCGTCTTATCGAACACGTTACGATAATTCTGATAAACATGTGAGTAAATAGCAGCGAGGTAACCATCTCATCAGTGATTTACCAGCGACCGATTGGTGAACGTGTCTACGTCCTGCGTGTTGTTCAGGAGCTGTGTTTCACGGAGTTAGCTGGCTGAAAACGTGTTAATTTGACGTAAAGTCACTTACCAGAGCAACCTGGCGAATAGCGAAATCCTCGAATGCATACTAAAGAAAGATAGTTCATGACTGCACAACATTCAGAAGGTAATAACTTACCTCGAGCGTTCGACTGCCCTCGCGAGTCTGCCGACCGACGCTGTTCGTGACGAGAACGGAAGCAGGGACGTAGCCATATTTACTTTATGACGCAGTCAGACAAGTGAAAGAGCCGGGCAAAGGACGAAGACTCACATATATACGTCCGCTTGACGACCTTCGATGTCCCAATTAGGCGGAGTGTTGTTTCCATCTGCAAGCATCGCAGAATACAGGTCGTTCAAGTCGATTCCAAGAGCTTCGGCTTCGTCGTGATATGTTACAGCAAAGTGTCCTACGATCGGGTCCGCGCTGGAGCCTGCAGCAGTACAAATTGTTAGGCTCAAAAAATAGGACTTTGGTCTGAAAAATACCGACCTCCTTGTGTCCAACCGCGCATGTGGTTAGCACGGCACTCGGGCATCCAGCCATGTACTCGCCACGCGTCGATGTAGCTGTCCACGATTTGGGCGAACTCGACCGGGGATGTGAGGGACATGAGAGGATAGAATGTGCGGAATGTGTCCCAGCTATCGCGATGATCGGAAAGGTAGCTACAATAGCAAGACAAAAGTATGCGTACCTGCAATACAAGGAGTCAAAGTACTGGTGCGTGGTATCCGCGAAGGGGCCTTGGGTCTCTTCAGTCGCGTTATTCTGGCAAGTCGAGTCCAAGTCAGTCCACAGCTCTTCGATTGCTCTACGAGAACATGACTTACGGGGGTAAGGAATGAGCGGTAGAGAGACGAATAGAGCATCTCGGTAACGTTGGCAGGTGTGTTGGCGACGTCAACCTCGATCTTGCTGAGTTTCTCGTTCCATAGGGCTTTTGACTGTGCCACAATCTCATCGAACGAAAAAGTCCCGACCTCGGTTTCCGCGTTGCTACACGCTTGGTCCGTCGAACGGAATGAGATACCCACACGGAGGAGGATCTCCTGAGGGGTGTCTTTGAAGGAGAAGAGAGCGCCGGATTGATACACCCCTCCGATGAGGTTACGCGTGAAATTCAGTTGGGTCTGGCCGAGTCCCTTTGCATCCAATCCATTGCTGTACATGGGTCATCAGTTAAGCTTCACAGTCATTACTTTTATTATACGAGGGACCTACGTGTCTGCCGTCCACACGCCATACTCGTCTAAAGTCTGGTTGCCTCCATTCGTGATGTCATAGCAGGCGAATATCTGATGTTCGAAGGTGGTGGGACCGAAACTAAGAGCAATGTTCTTTAGTTTCTCGCGAACGTTGGAAAACATGATATAATCACGTACCTCGAACTCCACAGTCCACCGAGAGTGATTCTTCCCTTCTGCGGATCGATGTTCATGGAACCACCAGCAAAAGAACCGGGAAGATCGTTCGCGAGGTCCAACACGAAGTATGGCTTGGATTTCTTCGGGAAGGTGAATCGTTCTAGGCCAGCACGGCGCGTGGAAGTAGCCTCCATTTTGATACCGTTTTCCAGAGTGAGGGCGAAGTAGCCAGGCGATGCGTCCTAAAAATGTAGACGGATTGATTGGAATTTCAATGTGCACATAGACAATACACGTACGTCCGTGTTGTTCTTGCGGAAGGTCTCACGGGCTGTCAAAGACGTGAGGCAAGTGTCGAACCCACCGGGGCACGTCATAGGCATCACTTCGAAGTTCCCGTATGTCCCTAAATCACCGCATTAGTTCAAACCTCGAACATGGACGAGTCGCGACCGTACGAACCTAGCGAGGAACCCGTGCCACTGTCGTGCAAGGGACTTATGCCACGAATAGTTTGTGTGTTGTCCGTAATATATCCTAAAGCACTATAAGTTATATTTCGTTAGTAGACCGGAGAACACCTAACTCACCAGCAGGAGCGTAGCCCGTCATGTCTGTGCTAAACTTGACCTATTACCAGGTTATGCGGGCTGAACTCAATGATGCCAGCGAAACAGCTCTTACCATGCCGAACGGGACAGAAGCACCTGGGCTTTGGGCCTCTTCTCAATGGTGCACAAAAAGTAGAACGTGTCAATGCTCACCAAACATCTCCATCGTTATCTGTCCCAATGAAGACATTCACGAACTCTGTGTAGTCAATCTTGGACGACGGAAGATGAGCAGCTGCCTTGATTGCGTTTGAGATTCTGTTCTGCACTTGCGGGGATGGCTGTGCTAAAGTTAGGGTTGAGGTACATGCCAGGGTGCATAGCACGCCCAAAAGCCGTCTGGCCGTGTGAATAGAGAGCATCCTAGGCTTTGCGGGATGCCGGACGGTGAGGTGCTAACATGCGAGGGAGATGTCAGCCTTTTTATACCCATCGTGCAAAATGACCTCAGCAACAAGAGTGGGATCTGCGAACCCAACATGTCCGCCGTCTGGCAATGTCACGGAGAGAGTCTTTCGCTGACGAAGCTCTGATAACAGCCACATGAACAGTCCATGACGCGAAGAGCGAGACGTGGGCCGGTGGGCGACCCTCGCAACCGCGTGTAACAGCCTGGAGAGAAGTCGGGTGATTGCAGGAAGACGGCGCATGACCGCGATTCGATGTATGTTCGCGTTATGTACATTTGTTTGTCAGAAGAGAAGAAGTCTGCTGTGGGCACGGTTTCCTCTATTTCTGGCACGAGTATTGTACGGGGAGAGAGGGGCGGCCGTCGATAGGTATATATCCTGACTTGATGGTATCAGCTCACCTTGCCCGCCGTTGCATGACGGACACCCAATGGCGTATGGAAGCCACACGAGTATGTGCAGTATAGTCCACTGGCTTTCCTGTCACATGCGTCAGATCATTCAAAAAGCGAGCTCTTCGAGAAACATGCGTGACGTTACCTGTCTTCCCAAGTATTCGTTCCATATTGGAATTTCGCTTCACTTGCCGGCTCCCTTCTGCACGATCTGCTCGATGGCCTGGATGACCTTATCCACGCCCTCGCCATCCCAGTCCCAGTACTGCTTCTCAAAGGACGGCAGTCGTCCTAATACGTAGTCCGCTACGCTCTTGCCCTCAGCTCCTCGACCGATACCGATTCGTATCCTATGGAAGTCCTTCTTTCCGCCCAAGGCTTCTATTATGCTCCTCACACCGTTATGTCCATTAGCAGAGCCGCCGAACCTCGGAGAAAGCGTGGCTGGGGTGTGCGATAAGGAGTCGTGAATGACGACGAGAGAAGACAGCGGGGTTCGTGTGGCCTGTAGCGCCTGCGAGACGCATGGACCGGAGAGGTTCATCAGATTCTCTGGTAGAGCATCATTAGCAGGGAGCTTCGATATAACAAAAGGGGAGAAGAGACTGCGAGTCATGAGTGCATGAGTTGAGGTTGCTTTTACGTCCGAAGAGACGGTGAAAGGAGTGCTTGAGATAACTAGCAAGTACGGTACTCACTCGGCTTGAGTAGCGTCACTTCGACTGCCCCGGTCCCCAGAACCAGCTCTCCTTTCGCTGCATGGCCTGCCAAAGCCTGGTTAGGCTTGCACACAATGCCTAGCCTAGATGCCAACGAGTCAATGATGAGGTGTCCTACACTGCCTGTTAGTCAGTTCAGTCAACGGATTTCGGAAAGGGCAATACTCGCCTGTGGCGCGTTGAAGGGAAGGGAAGATTTCCCAGACCAACTACCAGCAATGAAGGCACACTCATGGAGGTTTGTGATCAAAAAGAGAGATACTCCTCGCTAGTAGTCGACGACAGGTAATAATGGGTAGCTCGTGGTCGTTGTTCGTGGCGGAACGGGCATAAGTACTAGGCGCCCATAGATGTCGAGGGTATAGCAAGTTTGATTGAGCAAAGTCACAATCATGAATTGAGTTGACAAAACTAAGAATTAGTTCTGAACAATATATAAGACTTCTATGGATTACAAGGAGTAAAAGGCAGCAAGACAAGATACAACACATAAATACAACTCTAAACACCATACGCAATTCGTTCAATCCCCAACTTCAGCATCGGAATAGCTCGCTGATGCATATAAATCGCCAGCACGACAAACAAGTGCCATATCCCATGCGATCCGCCTCCGAACCAGTCCAACCAATGCTTCTCCCCTGGGCGAGTGAAGAAGGCTTCTGGGAAGTGGAAGGCATAGAAGAGCAATCCGACGATGTAGCAAGAGTATGATTGATAAACGGGAGCTGTGGGCGGTGATCAGACACGGTGTATGATATATGATATATGATGATGGATCGACGGAAGGAGGGAAATGAAGAAGACGTACCCATGTAGGTCAGCATGTTTCCAAGACCGTAGATGTATGCGAGGTGCGCCATAGGAGCCACCGATGTGAACCCGATGCAGACGAAGAAAAAGATTCGCCAGCCCTAAGAAAAGTAAGTAGACGTAAGAATTCGAGTGTGTATGCTGAATTCATGGTCAGGAAGGCTTACTTTGTGCTTGACGTCATTAAACCAGTCCATGAACGGGAAGACGGTGCTTGCGAGGAAGACGAGCGTAAGCATGCTCAGCCAAAACAGCTGCGCCGCATGGTGCTCTCTGAAGCCGTAGTAGACGATAGTGCCTTCCGTGGTGCTCATCAGCCTGAGAGAGAGAAGATCAGAATTGCGACCGTGATTGATAGAGGATGAGCTGAGAACTGACCATCCGATGCCAACATAGTCGATGCGAGCAGACATCTCAACTGAGTGAGGATCTGCACACCCTGACATCGTGTGCCACAGTGAACTATTGAACATGCACAACAACGTGAAGCCGGTGAAGATCAACTCGATGCCGTCCATTTGGGCGACAGAAGGCAGAGCGAAAGGCGAGTAGGGAACAAGTGTGAGAGCCCAGAATATCATGGGCAGGAAGTGGGTGTGGATATTCACTGTATATGGTCGTTGGTAAGACTAACGCGAGGAGCTTAGAAGGGACGTACTGGTCTCGTTGTGGATCTGCAATAACGAGAGAGGAATACGCCACCAGTGCGTGAGGGGAATGAATCTATACGCAAATCCGCCCGTCAGTCGTGAAGCCATAAGCGAATCGCTGACATACGCACCTGTACCCCTGTGTCACAAAAGGATTGCTCTTCCAAGCATCAGGAAGCTCCTCATAGTCGATGAGCCTAGCCCCATTCTTCGTCAACCTCAAAGCCTGCTGAATCTCCGCCTCTGCCAGTCTCGAGGCGCCCTTTCCGTCCTTGCCATGGGCAATCGGGTCAACGAACTTTGGTGCGAGCGCGAGATCAATCAGTTCGTGCACGGTTGCATGCGCCTTTAGCCCAGGTACTGACTCCTGTAGCCCATGAGGTAGCTCATAAGACGATAGATGGGACTGCAGAGCCTGAAGGTGTTGCGAAAGCGTCGGAACGTAGTCTTGTGGCTTCAGGTCGATTTCACCAATGTGCGTCTTCACGAACTCGCCTACGGCGTCCGAGGCATGCAGCTCGGGAAGATGCGACGAGACGTCCGCCCGAATGCGCTCCAGCATCTCAACCCCAGTGTTCACCCATGCCCGTGCCTCTTCTACCTTGTGTTCTCCTGTTACCACGAGTTGAGATATTGGGTGCTCCAGAGACGACAAGTGTTTTTCGATGTCGGCGAGGTAGTTCAGCACATGATGTCGCAAATCGGCCAAGACATGGCTGTGAGGATGATGATGGTCTTCATGAGGATCTTCACTATCGCTGTTCGATGTCGATGGAGAAGAGGAGGATGGTGATGAAGGAGTGCAAGACGAACCCGACGGCCTGTTTTTCGCAGACCCCCGGCGCTGGAGATTCGACCCACAAGCGCCGTAGTAATTGTCGGCAGTTGTCGCTAGGGTCGCAACCATAATCACCACTACCACTCGACAGTCAGGAAAGAGCGAAGAAACGACTTGCGTCGAACGGGAGCAAGGGGTATATGAACCTGTCGGAATCAGAAACGACAGGGAAAGAGTATCCGAGACGGCAGGTGGGCTGTGGCATGTGCATCAGGCCGGATAACCTGACGCGCGATTCGTTGGGGACAGCCAGTGGGTGTGTGCGTTCAAACTGATCAGTTGCTTCCAGGACTATCAAAATCACAGATACTTACTGCTTCGCAAGGCCTACCTCGAGTAAGTTTTGTGTCGATACTCCTCAGTTATCTGGGATAGAAGCCACTTCTAACTGTCCAGTCAGGTCGAGAGCCACACTGGAACGAACGTGAGGCTCCCGAATCGGAGGTTACGTTCGAATGTTGCTTGCCAGAACGTGCCCAACCGTCAACGTTGAACGCGCTGCCAACCCCTGTCGTTGCCGGGCAGTTTCAAGTTGGAGCGTACAGTGGCGTGTCTGGTCTCATCCCCAACGGCTTGGAACGCCGCCCGTCCAGCTAGTGGTGCGCCCACGGTGGTTTCTGTACAGCGTTCGTCGCATGCTGTGCGTCGAGGCAGGCCAGGGACGGAGACTCAGAGAAACATGCCGTTTTGATATCGATGGTAAGTGTGGGAGAAGAACCCTGATGAAAGTCAATTATGTTTCAAGTAGATGAGCGTCACTATCGTTCACATCACTGGCCGAATACATATACTGCCCACCCACTTCAACACATCCGACCTCGCCTGCGAACGGGTCGCTGCATGCAGGCACTGCCCAACTGGCCTTGAGGCATACACGGACATACTGTCGACCACGATGATTCTCCGTGGTTCAAGTTGCAGCATGCTACCTGCTGCGCGCCGTGGACTAGCTTGAAGGGATGCGAGGTTTCCCTTCAATCCTCATCTGAGATCTTAGGGATTCTGCGTTCTCTAGGACTGAAAGCCTCAACGGCAATGATAAAACTCAGATGAGCCTTTAGGGGCGACGGATGCATTGGTGGACCCACATCGCCTTTTGATCCCAGTCCCATCGCAAGCACCAGGGCACTCATTGTTATATCTAGGCACTTTACAGGGCTGCATCAAGGAGGCGGAGGCACTGTGACCACCAGAGCTGTTATCCCAGTGCCAGCGAGGCTTCCGCTGTGGTGAACAACAGCAATTGCCTTTATTCGTTAATCGGTGTGCCATGCTCTTTACCTTAGCCCTCTTCGATTCCTCAACGATTGTATATAACTGCTGTACCTGTAACCCAAAATAAGCTCAATGCGCATTTTTTGTGTTCCATCTTCTCCTGACCGAATCCAGAAATTGACAGCTTTGTGGCGAGATGCCTGAGACGCTCAATTTAAATCAAGCGCCTGTCGGCCATGCATCGTCACAGCGCGTACGCTTCTGGTCTGTACTCGACTGCCACCTCATACACCTCGTTTCCGGTTGTACACTACACGCACGGTCGGGAGCCTCTGCGATGGCTCTCCTTCTGACTATATTCTTCCTGGTGTTTCTGACTGAACTCGTCTCATGGATAGGCAAGTCTGTCTTACTCGAAATCGTCAGTTGCCACCTTGCACGTCCTAGTTCTGTGCTGACACTAAGACTGTATTGCATCGCATTTTAGGCGTATTCCCTATATCTACGCGTGTTCTACACCGCTAAGGTTGGCCAGCAACGGAAACTCAAGTCTGACATACTCGTGAACAAGAAGGAGCTGCTGCAGACCAGCGCGCAGGACCAGTTCGCTAAGTGGGCGAAGCTGAGGAGAAGCGTAGACAAAGGGCTGTCTGACTTGGAGAAGCTTAGTGCGTTTTATATTTTGTTCGTGCGCGCTTGCATTTGCTAACTCACTTTGCGACCTTTGCAGATGGCGAACTGTCGTCTACGAAATCATCGTTCTCAATGAAGTTCAACTCGGCTATATGGTTCTTGACTACAGGCCTGCAATTCATCGTGGGCTGGTGGTACGGCAAATCTGCCGTATTTTATCTGCCACCAGGGTGGTTCGGTCCGTTGACGTGGTGGCTCTCCCTTCCCTTCGCACCCGCGGGCTCCGTGAGCTGTGGGATCTGGCAGATGAGTTGCAGAAGAGTCATCAAAATCGGAGAGCGTGCAGTGAAGGATTTCCTAGCAGGTAAGGAACCATCATCCCGACGTGTTATTGGTCCCGTGTATACTGATCTGCATCTGTAGGATCTCCGGACGCCGCTGCCTCTGCGCCGTCAAGCTCAGGAGAGCCCGTCCCGGATAAGAAGACGGAATGAGGTTATGTCGCTCCTGGGCTGTTTGTAACCTTTTGTACGCTGCCGTGATTTTGAATACGCACTTGACGCCTCGAGGATATGGGTGTGAAAGCCTCTGAATACACGGAAGACCTCAGGAATCTTTGCGTAAGTCACTTTCCGCTGCAATGCCTATTCTTATCTCTTCCTTTGCTGTCACGTCTACTGCGTCATGTGTTCAGTACCTTCTCAAAGAGCCTTGCTCGTTCACAAGCGGTATAAGATGTCAACATCCCGTCTTGGCGAACTGAATCGCGAATAGCATGTTCTGAACTCACAATCAGACTATAGCCGTATGGAATCTCATGCCAACCTACCAGGAGTCTGGAGGCTTGCATCCTCCGGAGGTGTACAAATTCCTTTTCCCCAGCCTACCCCATGAAGCTGTCAATTCACCGAGTACCTCCTTTCAAATTCAAGTTCGATCATGTACTAACTTTTGCCGTATCTTCACAGATTACGCCCTTCTCGAGCGGGACTCCGCGGCGGTGCGCCTTTCGACGGAGGCCAGCCAAAGTGTCAGGAGGCGCCCATGGAACGGCCGATCGGCGTTGGCCGAGATCGGTTCTCGTGACGGGCGTCTGATAGCATGTGAATACGACGTATGACGTTCCGTGCCTCCGTCCAGAGCCAAGTTCAGTCGCGGTATAGCGGCGTGCCGACTCCTCCAACGCAGTTATATAGTCTCATCCTCCTCTACCACCTCCTCGTCAAACACCCTCACCCTTCATATCGGACTACACAACATCACACACAACACATCAAACATGGCACCCGCAGGCGTTCAGATCCTCAGCAAACAGGCCGCCAAGGCCCAGTCCGAAATCCTCACTGACGACGCCCTCAACTTCCTCGCGTCGCTGCACCGGACATTCGAGAAGACACGCCAGAGTCTTCTCATCGCCAGAACTGTTGCTCAGCAGCGTCTCGACGCCGGCACACCCCTCGACTTCCCCACCGAAACCGCACATATTCGTGCTGACCCCTCTTGGCTATGCGCGCCACCCGCTCCTGGTCTCGAAGATAGGAGAGTGGAGATCACGGGTCCTCCGGAGAGGAAGATGGTCATCAATGCATTGAACAGTGGAGCCAAGACGTTCATGGCAGATTTCGAAGGTGTGTCATCATCACCCGCTAGCGTTGAGTTTGGGGAGATATTGACTAGCGACTCCTTTGCAGACTCCAACTCGCCTACCTTCGCCAACCTCCTTGACGGCCAAGTCAACCTACGAGATGCCATCAGAAGGCAAATCGACTTTGAAATCAACGGCAAGTCTTACAAGCTGTCGCAAAACCCTGCCGTTTTGATTGTCCGGTACGTTTGACTATTGCAATCAGGGTATTCTGGTGCTCATGAACTCACATAGACCCCGTGGCTGGCATCTCGAGGAGCCACGAGTGCTCGTTGACAACGAGCCCATTTCTGGATCCATCTTCGACTTTGGCCTCTATTTCTTCCACAACGCCAAGGAGCTCATCGCACGAGGCTCTGGGCCCTACTTCTATCTCCCCAAGATGGAGCACTACAAGGAGGCTCGTCTATGGAATGACATCTTCAACTTCTCCCAATCTTACATCGGCCTCCCTCACGGCACTATTCGTGCAACGGTGCTCATCGAGACTCTTCCTGCTGCATTCCAGATGGAGGAGATCTTGTTCGAGCTCAGGGAGCACTCTTCGGGTTTGAACTGTGGACGGTATGTAGATTCTGTCAGATTGCTCTAGTTGCTATCGCTGACTTTGCAAGCACAGATGGGATTACATCTTCAGCTTCATCAAGAGACGGCGTGCAGACCGCACAGCTGTCCTCCCTGATCGTAGCCAAGTGACCATGGAGGTTCCATTCATGGATGCCTATGTTCGCCTTCTCATCCAGACCTGCCACAGGTACGTTGTATAGCCTATCCTGCATTATATTGTACTGATTAACTCGCGTGCACAAACAGACGCAAAGTTGCTGCTATGGGTGGAATGTCTGCACAGATCCCCATCAAGAACGACCCGAAGGCCAACGAGATCGCCATGGCCAAGGTCCGCGCAGACAAGCTTCGCGAGGTCACGAACGGTCACGACGGTACCTGGATTGCCCACCCTCTCATCAACAAAATCGCCATGGAGGTCTTCAACGAGCACATGCTGGGCCCGAACCAGTACCACGTTCGCCGAGAGGACGTCAAAGTCACCGCTGCCGACCTCCTCAACACCACCGTCCCCGGCAAGATCACTGCCGAGGGTATTCGCAGTAGCGTCGCCACCTCGCTGGGCTACAGCGGTGCATGGGTCGGCGGAAATGGCTGCATTCCTCTCAACCACCTCATGGAGGACGCCGCTACCGCCGAGATCACGCGCGTGCAGCTGTGGCAGTACGTCAAGTACGGCTCACGTGTCGCCGATACTGGCGACATCGTCACCGCCGAGTACATCGACAGCGTCGTGGACGAGATCGTGCCCACGCTCAAGGGCGGCTCGATTACGGAGAAGAACCTGGAGATCGTCGCCAGCTATCTGAAGAAGCAGGTCAGACAGGAGTGGCCGAGCGAGTTCTTGACGAGCGACTTGATGCGGTTCCTTTCGATCGCGGACGGCGTGCCTGAGAAGTGGCAGAAGAGCGTGCTGTGAGCCGCTGGTTGTAGGATGCATCTCATATCGCTTTGGACTCTGGACTTGGGAAATGAACGTTCATGTAGTTTATAGCTGCCGCGCTGAAAGACGTGGTCTTGAGGCCTTTGAAGTTTATTAGCATTTGGTTGTACATTGTGTATAATAGATAATCTCTGCATTTCATTCCTCTCATCTGCGTGTCGCTAAAGCGTTTGATGCACTCGAGGAACTGTGCAATGTCGCGATTGTAAGCTCTGTTTGGCTCGGCCTTGAACACGTTGTAAGCGAAGTTATGCCCCGGCGTTTGCAGACCGTGCCTCAGAATATCTTGGAGATATCTCTATCCGACTAATTAAGTAAAACAACCATGGCCTCACCAATAGCGGAATAAATATCGGAAAGTCGTGTAATCTGACACTGGTGGATCCGGCGATATCGATGCCGGCCGCCGTTGAAGAGCGCTAGTACGTACTCAAGAAACTGCCCCTTTGGGCAGTTTCTCGCTCTGGCTTTTCCCCAGCGCATCGTTCGTAACCGCTGACCAACTTGATCCTCCTTAGACACAAAATCCCAGCAGGTGGGCTCTTACGTCTGAATCTCATTTCTTGATCCTCATTCGAACCATCATTACATAGTTGTGTCCAACAGCAACAACAGCAATCATATCACTTCAAGTTCAAAGCCCCGACGTGTGGCACAGTGGCTGCACACGTCAGCGACCAGCTATCTCAAAATTAATCCTCGATTTAGTCAGCACATCTACCCTCATCTTCACCTCATAAGATACTAGACTAACGTTCACGAAGCAGCTGTCTCCATCAACTTCGTTACCGCGTCATCGTTGCCTCTTCTCGTTGGAATGAGCAGCGTTCTACCAGGATCGGATCCCTGTCAGACACTTGAACTGCCCAAAACGTCCAACTGAGCTCGACAAATCACTTCACAATAAACAGAAAACCTCTGGATATGCTGAAACTCCCTTTCGAGAGTGATATACGCACGACGTCTGGTGTCAAGTATCATGATAGCCAGGGCGATCGTACACTTCGCCTGATAGTAACGCCTTGCTATATGCCTCTCACTGTTAAGCTTGCCAGACACCCAGACTCTCTCGTGACGATGGTCAAGCAACTTATTGACTGTGAGTCTCTCTTCCTTTTTTCTACTTTCTCATGTGCTCAGCCCTCTCTAGGTATTCATGAATTGCGATACAGCGGCGACGTCGTCCACGGCGATATTAGCCAGGGTAATATCATGCACAGGAAGTTATCGGAGGGCGCAGACCATTTTATTCTCATCGACTTTGCTCTTACCGCTGTAGTGGACGACAGAGGAGGCAGCTTCTCCCCATGGACTCGTCTTGGGACGTTATCCTTCATGCCTTGTGATCTCGTGGCCGATATGGCCAAGAGAGCACGAAAGAGAGGACCTCTGCCAGTGGTCATATCCGAGGCTTCCAATCCGGGTATACGACATTGTGTCAGATTCGACTTTGAGTCGTTGTTCTGGGTGGCGTTATGGTGCTCAGTATGTGTTACAACGCCTCGATCCCCGCATGACGATCTGGACTCGGATGGAATGGACGAACGTGATGGATATGTAGCTCTTTGGTACAAAGGAGAATACATCGGAATAGCGAACTCAAAACAGGCGATTATGAACAACCCTGGTGAGATCAAGATGGCCCCGCTCTCTCCCGCATTCCAACACTTGCGAGGTTGGCTTCTTGCATTCATGCGACCTTTTTCGCGGGCTCTTGGGGAGAAGAAGAATGCGGATTGGGAATATGTCGACAAAGAGAGTGATACGGAAGAGGACGACTTTTGGTCGTATGAAACTGGATACGGCAAGGTTACTCGCCATACACTGATGGAAGCCTTTGACACATACGAGGCGAGACGTGCCCATGCAAGGAAGCCCTGCAGGTTATAGCTGCCGTGTTCCAGGACGTGCCCTCGAAGTTGAATAGCATGTTATTGTATACTGTGTATAGCTGATGATATCTGCACTGCCTTCATCTCATCGATACACGTGCCGCTCAAACCGTTAGTACGTGTGACGAGTGCACAATTTGCTGTGGCGACGGCCGTATGGTAAGGATGTGGCCCAGATCAGAGCAGCATCTGTGACCGCCATCAATGTGCTCACTTACGTGCAACATGAAGCGGTGTTAGCCTTCCCGGCGAGCTACCAGCGTGAGCCCAGATGCGCTGTACTGCGAGTACGCGTATACTATGCCAGTGTACAGTAGTACTGATAGGCTATGTCCGGAGGTTTGCTAATTAGAGGGCTCTTGCCCCAGAGTATTGTGGCGTGAATCCCTATCATGGCTAATCGCAACGGCCACTAAAGCATGCGGAACGCTCACCGATATTCCGATATTAGGCAAAATGTCGGAGAGCTGTGCAACATAGAATGCATCTACTTAGTTGACCTGAGATTCGGCATTGCCGAAGGCCGGATCATCGCCACGGACAAGCGCTACTCTACAAACTGCCCAAAGGGGCAGTTTCTCACGGTTGTTTCTCAACCAAAGCCCATTGTTCGTGTGGCGTAGGGCGATGGCCGCTGACCACCTGGACCCTTGATGTGCTGAAATCAAATACACGCTGCACTTTGTATATATAGGTGAGCTTTTTTTGCGCTCCTTACTTCTCGCCTCTCATTCGAACCACACCATCATTTGTCGCTATGTCCAACAGCAACAACGCCAGGTTTGCCACTCCGAGTCCGCTGCCGAAACGCGTGGCGGAGCTCAGCATGTCCACTCCTTATCGTTCCAGCACCTCCAGCTTTACCACTGCTTCCCACACGAAAGGATTTGTTGACCCTTTTGTGAGGAATGACATGAAGATGTTCACGAAGACCGTCACCGTTGATCAATGGGTGAAGGCCGTTTGTGGCGTCGATGCGGACAAACTAGAAGCGTGGGCTAGGTGTTTCAAGGAGAAGGGACTCTTTCTTGATGGAGCGATCTCAGAGCAGCTCGATAGATTCAGTCGGGCAAAACGCGAAGAAGAAAGATACAAGCCTACTGCCAAGGTCTTCGAGAGAGTCCTCGAAGTTGCGGTAACCTCCGCCGACGAGCTGGAAGACTTCGGTGGTCCACTTTTCTCCGACATCTGTCTTCTTCCTCACGATGCTAAGGTGATGCGCGCACCTGAGGATCAGGCCAAGTTGGCCGCTCGTAGGAAACCTGATGTTCTCGTAGTTCGAACAGAGGTGAAGAAGAATGCCGAGACAAAGAATAATGGGCAGGATGGTGATAGAGTAAACTGGACGGACGCATTGATGTGCATGGAGCTTAAGCGCGACACCGGGGCCGCGGGGAGGTTAACAAGCAAGCTCCAGCAAGAGAGAAGGAAAAGGGGAGGGGCTGGGAATGAGGAGACTTTGTCAAAGGTGCGGCTAAATACCTTTCATGGCTAAAGTATTTTCACATCTAACTAACGTGATACGCAAAAAGGAACTACTGGCCTCCTTGGAAGCTGCATCTAGTACTCGCGACACTTCTGATACAGTAGTCACCATCACCACTGGCACCGAGGACCTGGAGGTCTCCGAAACAGCGTCAACAGGCTCTAAGCGTTCACGTGACTCTGACACACTCGAATACACAAGAGAGACGAAGAGAAGCAGGGGATCTGGATCCCAGACTTCAGCTAAGTGGGCTACCGACATCTCGACTGAGGATCAGATTGGTGGCTACGCTCTCGAAATTTTGGCATCCACTCGAGGCACTCGCCTTCACTCTATCGTTATCGCTCTACGGGATGAACTGGTATCGTTGTGGTACTTCGACGCCTCCGGCGTCGTACGCACATGCAGCCATCTAGACGAGGTCAGAGAAGAGCTATGTCTTTTCAAAGATTTCGAGCGCATCGCAGCCATCTTCGTCGCTCTGTCTTGTTGTGACCCTAAACGGCTCGGGGCACTACCTAGCAGCATCTTCACTCCACCGTCGGACAGACCTTTCCCCCAATCCTTTCCCTTGTCGAGCCTTGCTGGATGCACGATTGAAATGGGTGGAACCAGCTCGGAGCATGCTTTCCCAAAGAGTGATCCGCGCAAGGGGACCGAGATCCCGCAGTTTACTATTACACTCGGTCGACATGTCTACTCCCAGTACGATCTTATAGGACGCAGAAGTAATGTCTACGAAGGGACTACCCCCATCGACGCCGACCGCGTCATCGTGAAATTTTCTCAACAGTATGTCACCCGGACATCCGAGGTTACACTTCTCAAGAAGGCACACGCCTGTGACATCGAGCATCTTCCAACAATCATATCGTCCAAGGACTTTATGAAACTCTCTTCCTACGATAGTATCCGCGCAGCGTTTGACGTGGAGTACGACGACCGTGTGTTCCGTTTGATCGTAATGCCATATTACATCCCTCTCGCGGTCCAGCTTGCAAGTCATCCAGACTCTCTCGTGACAATGGTCAAGCAGCTGATCGGCTGTGAGTATCTTTCTTTTCTGAATCTACGTCCTCATCTCACGGCCAGTTTAACTCTTCATAGGCATTCATGATTTACGGCACAAAGCTCACATCTTACATCGTGACATCAGCCAAGGCAATATCATGTACAAAGAATCACCGGATGGCATAGGGCACTTCATTCTCGGCGACTTCGACCTCGCCACTTTCGTCCAAGAGAACGGACAGCCGCTTTCCCGTGGTCCTTCCTCACGACATTGTACCGGAACTCTACCCTTCATGGCCTTCGATCTCGTTCACGCTATGGCCAAGGGAGAACAAAAGAAAGGAGGCACGCACACGTCATTCACTTCAAGAATGCGACACTGCGTCAGGTTCGATTTCGAGTCGCTGTTCTGGGTGGCGGTCTGGTGCGCGGTGCGTGTCCGAAAACCCCAAACCGATGGTGTAGATGAGGGGGGTGAAGAAAGCGATCACTATGTAACTCTTTGGGGCAAGGGCACGTATACCGCAATCGCAGGCGTTAAACGAACGATAATGACAACGCCAGGCGAACTTGAGTCGGCCCCGCTCTCTCCCGCATTCCAACATTTGCAAGGTTGGCTTCTTGCATTCAAGCGACCTTTTACGCAGGCTATTGTCGAGGAGATGACTGCGGATGACGACTACATCGATGAAGAGAGCGATATGGAACAGCGCGACTTTTGCTCATACGAAACTGGATATGGCAAGGTTACTCGCGATACGCTGATGAAAGCCCTGGAGACATACGAAGCGAAACGTGCCGCCAAAAGGAAGACCGGGAGCTCAAGGGTTGGTTAGGATTTTGGATATTGAAGAACGGCTGACGCAAAATAGCGATAGTATTCGTGTATTTATTTACCGTAATTCGCCATTCTAATCTCTGCAGTCTGCAATGCGATTATCGAACGTTGGATGTATAGGGATGTGGTGAAGGTAGGAAACATACTGTAAACCATCTACATTTGGTTTGCATTTTCGAACTACGAGTGCAAGTTAAGGCTACTGTAGATCGGTACTACGCCTGAAGCATGTAGACGGAGATGCAAAAGTTCGGGTCCGACAGCGCTCTACATATTTAGATCAGCGGGCATCGAATAGTGAACTAGTGAACGTTGACGTTACTTTATGTAACTGTGCCCGCCATGTGAGCTTTACATTCTTCTCTTCACAAGACTTGCGGGCTCACCGAATACATATGGATGGATTCGACCACTGGCAGGCGGACCGTGGAAGCCACAAGTTGTCTTGATCAGCGACCTGCCAACACGGATAACCCCATGCTCTTCGGTCAGCATGGCATTGATACTCCATGTGTTATCCTCGAAGGACTTTCGACCAATATCTACGAAGCAAGTACATTGACCGGTGATTACGCCATCATGAAGCCTTCTCCTCGAAGTCAGCGTCACCATGTTGCTACTAATACTAGGGTCCTATCGGACGAGGTCGAGCTGCTCGACACGCCACATATGCATCACGTCGAACATTTTCCCGCAATACGAGAGTCCAATGCCACGAAATTTACGGCCAACTCTTCCCAGGGTGGTATCCGCACGACGTGTGACATGGATTATCGTGGCCGTATACTTCGCACTATTGGGACCCCATGCTACACGCCTCTCACTGTCCAGCTCGCGATAAACCCTGACTCTCTCGTGATAATGGTCAAGCAGATGATTAATTGTGAGTCTTTTCCCCCCTGGGTTCCATCTGCTCATGCTCTGTGTTGCTGGTTTGGTTCTTCCTATCAGGTATCCACGACTTGCGGTACAAATGCAATATCTTACACCGAGGCGTCAGCCAAAGCAATATCATGTATAGGAAATCGTCTAACCGTAAAGACCATTTCATTCTCGTCGACTTTGACCATACCGCCATCTTCGAAGAGAGCGGACAGCCTGATTCTTATAGTCCTTCCGTACGGCATCATATCACAACGCTACCCTTCATGCCTCTCGCTCTTATTCGTGCGATGGCTGTCGATGAAGCTCGACTCAAGATGAATAGGCCCACCTCGCATTTATCGGCGACGCCGCATTGTGTCAGATTTGACTTCGAGTCGTTATTCTGGGTGGCACTTTGGTGCTCAATCTGTGTCGTATCAAGCACAAAGTCGTCCCGGAAGGTCTCTCCTGAGGAGGAGGCAGAGAGGCTGGAGAAGGATCTACGTGACGCATACGTGGCTCGTTGGAAAGCTGATTCATACAGGTCTATTCAGGCTGGAAAAACCCTGATAATGACCCAACCAGAGGAGATCGAAACGAACATCACCGTGACGTTCTCTCCGGCGTTTGAGCATCTGCGAAGATGGCTAGCAGCACTTTCGCAACCCTTCTCGGCATTCTACACCGCGCACGACCGGCTGAACCATACTGTCGACCTCGATTCGTACGAAACTGGACGCGGTCGGGTTACCCGTGATAAGCTGCTGTCGGCCTATGAAGAGTATGAAACGCAAATGCTTGCGAAGGGCAAGGACGAGGGTTAAGTTGGGGACCTCGAAGGATTATCTCTTCATTACATGCGTGCATGTATTTCAAGTTTGCGGAGTTGTACGTGCTATCGTGATGGAACATAGTATGTAGCGTGTAGCAAACCTAATAGAAGCATGAGATGACTGGGACTACGTAATCATTTTGGTATGCAGATAACTTGAAACAATCAGATAACGTCAATAGTATCCGAAAAGCTGTCAGTGAGCTAGTCAACGCAGCACTCTTCAGCAACGGTCACGTCGTATATATCTTGCGAAATCCAGCGGAATCAAGAAAGAGGAAGCCTAAGAACTTGATGCACGTCATCTCGCAGAATAGCATTTGCCGCGCGACGTGTTATCCGTGCATTGAGGCTCCGGGTGGCCTGGCTGGCGGACGAAGAATACTTCGTGCTATCATGGTGCCACACTACACGCCTCTCACCGTCCAGCTCGCGACCAACCCAGACTCTCTCGTCACAATGGTGAAGCAGATGATTGACTGTGAGTTTCTTGGCTTAGATCTATGCTCTCATGCTCATCAGCTTTTATCAGGTATACACGATTTACGATACAAAACTCAAACCTTACACCGCAACATTAGCCCAGACAGTATCATGTACACGGCTTCATCCGGTGGTGGAGAACGTTTCGTTCTCACAGACTTTGATTCGATTACAATTGTGGACGACCGCGGCCAGCCTGTTCAGCTCATTTGTCCTCGTCTCTGGACTCGCACTGGCAACCCAGCATTCACGCCTCTCGCTCTCATTTCTGCGACGGCAGTTGAGGAAACTCGACTCAAGATGAATAAGCCCACCTCGCATTTCTTGTCGACGCCACATTGTGTCAGGTTTGACTTTGAATCGTTGTTCTGGGTGGCCCTTTGGTGCTCAATTTGTGTGGTGCCAAGGACGAATTCGAACGTGAACTTGAAGGTCAGCCGTGAGGACAAGGAGAAAGAGAAGATAGAGAAGAAAAGGCGCGACAAATGGGTGGCTCGTTGGGAGTCTGATTCATATACGTCTATTGAGACTGAAAAATACCTGATACTGTGCCAATCTTCGCAAATCAAAAAACGCGCCCCGCTCTCTCCTGCGTTTGAGCATCTACGAGGCTGGCTATTGGCATTTTCGCGGCCCTTCTCAGCAGTCTGTCGAGCGGACGATTACGAGGACCTCGACTTCACAGATGAGGATCACCAGGTCGTAGACTTCCCCTCGTACGAAACTGGAAACGGCATAGTTACTCGTGACAAGCTGCTGTCGGCTCTTGAAGAATACGAACTTGAAGCACGGATGCCCGCGTAGTAAGGCGAGGAGGAGGGTTAAGTAGGGAATCTTAGGCTGGCAGGATTAACGGCGGAAGATTCCTTCATCATATATGTTACTTGTCCACCAGGATTGTGTTATGTTCATGTTGAACTTACCAGCTCATTCTCTTGCAACCACGGCGAACAAAGTACACATGTACAACCGATTGGCCCCTGGAATAGACATAGGTCAGTCTCAGTTTGACTCACCAAATAAATGCATCGTCACCAATAGGCGCAAGGTACTTCGCTGCAAGATGCTTATGGCGCAAAGGCATATAATTGAGCTGCGATGAGAATATGGTCAAAGTCCAAGTCCAAGGGCGTCAGCGAGCGGCGCACGGACTCACGAATAAGGCAGGTGCTGTTTACCGAGAGTGTGACATGTCACATCACGGCACGGCGCTATAAGACCGTGCTCGCTTGCCCATCCTCTTTCTTCCTGCCACGACCACGACCACGTCCACTACCGCACGCTCAACACTGCACTGCAGCGACCTCCATCCTATAGATGTGTCTCCAGTTGCTCCCAAATCCAGGCTGCTTACCCGAGGAAGTTATGTCCGAGGGGGGTGGTCTGGTCCTAGCTATCGCTTTTGACCTCAGGAATCGGTGTCCTGTGGGTCATTAGCCGGTATCTAGGGCAATAAAAACTTCGAGAGCCGTCACTCAAGGCCGTCGTGCCCCCTTGAGTCGGCGGCTCTGCCAATACAAAACCAGTCTGCCCTCGTGTTGGCAGTCTGGTCACAACCACCGTCCGCGAGGAAGTCATGCCCTCGCAGGTGGTAGTTGTGCTATATGCTATAAACCCCATGCCTTCGTAATCCAGGCGGCCGAGAGCGAGGAAGTGATGCCCTCGCATCGGCGGTCTGGTCGTGGCTATCCACTCGAATCTCTCGAGTGGGTAGCTGCGTTAAAGTGTTCCCCGGTAAATCCAGGCGGCGGCAAGGCCTTCGCTTTGTCCCGCTGGTCGCAATAGCTAGCTTGGGGAAGTGATGCCCTCAAGCTGACTATTGTGGATATATTTCTGCGTGGTCGGCAGCGTGCCTGCAGGGCCTATGGCTGCTGGCCAGAGCCGTAAGCTCTGCAGTTCGCGGCCTCCCACTCTTTCATTCTCTTCAGCGGCAGAGCTGCCCTACTTGTAAATGCAAGTGGGGCACGTCTTGTCGCCGATGAGATGAAAAGAGTCCTGCCTGTGCAGCTCCTAAGACGTCTCAGAGAGGTGTCTAGATCTTCGTCGTCCTTGAGCTTTGATATAGCTGTCGAGAGGTGTCCGTAAGAGCGTCTTCGGAAGCTGGGTTCGATTGCCAGAAGAGCTCGAGCGAAGCTGTCCGCTATCGCGATGTCTGCTGTCGTTTTTTCCTCATGCTGTTCTAAATCAAAAGAATACGTACAGTCTATAATTGATGTTCTGTTACGTGCCTAAGAAACTATCGGGCGGGGTGTACCTGCTGTGATCCGGCGTTTACCCTCTTTTGACCGTCACTGACACGCGCGAAGCTCTGTAACAAGGTGAGAGCAAGTTTTCAACGGGCGGGCAGTCCTTGGTGATACATAGGGAAGGCTCACGAAGACAGACCGAATCATATGTCTGGTCACGCGTAACTCTGCGCGAGCTGATAGCAATGGACTTGAGATATTTCGTATCATTTGCACCTGTAAAGACGAATGGTGTGCGTAAGAGAAAGTCGAACTAGAAAAGAAACATCAATGAGCCGTTGCATCGAGCAATAATGAAGATACGGCCTCACCTCTTTCGTCGTAATCGCCGACTTGCAGTGTGCAAAGAGCTTAACTCAAATGAGGAGTCGACTCTGGGGACTTCGTACCTCATTGGCCCGGTCATTGAGAGCTCGTGGAATGATACGGTGGCGATCTAAATTCATCTATGGGACTGGACATCCAGCTTCATCGTATCCTGTGCAGTATGCGGCCCGTTCGTGTGATGCGGCGCACGTACATATTTGACATTCGTGTGGAGGAAGTGACTAGTGCTTTTGATCGAGAAGGAGTTGCACTGGAGTATATAGAATGGAGGAATGAGTTGGCGGATCTATAGACTCGAGACGATGACTCTACACCTGCTTTACAATACTTACCGCAGATAGAGAACGTCTTCAGAGCTCGGACCTGCATTGGATGCTAATACCTGTTATTCGTGCCACACTGCGTCACATTTCCTGTTCGCCGAACGATACGACCAATCATCACGAACTCACCACCATAACCTCGACCTCTTGCCACAGATTATCTGTTCATCGACAACGCAAAGACACCAGATCAGCGACCAGATGGTATGTATCAGCTGGTCAAGATCAGATGTCGCAGCGTCATCGCTCAACAAGATAACCGGGCTTCCGGGTCAGAAATGACACGCATACCCACGGTATGTTTGAAGTAGACCTGAGAAAGCCCGTTTGTGGTTAGGACGGATTAGCAGCTTTGACACTTCGAGAAGCCACGGGTGAGAGGCTTCTATTGGTACCGTACTTACTGGGCGTGTCGCCCGGTCGATCCTGTCACTTTTGTGCGATAGCAATGAGAGAGGGTGTGCAAAGGCAGAGTAAAGCATACTGACTGATCAGTGGCCCCTGCGATCATAATTCCGAGGTATCGAGTTTTGATAGACCACTGTGCGTGAGTTATAGCTCAGATAAGCTGTGTACGTGGTAACAGAGAGCAGGCTGTCAGCTAGGACTTGATAGATGGCAACAGAGCGGCTTACCAGCCTGTGCGTTTAGTTTTAGACCTCGGAGAAACGAGAAGTGGCCTGTTGATACAAATTGAACGCCACCGTACGAGTGATAAGGCTGTCGCGTGAGGTATGCGGAGAAGACACACCGAGTTCGTATAGCGTATGGAGTGCGATTCGTCGCTGGTGAACTGGTCAACGTGAGTGAAATCGTCTGGGATCGTGGTCGCAACGATGGGCACGTACCGTGGAGATATCTACAGGAGAAGTTCATGATCAGTAGTCTCCGAGACTCACGTTGAATAGAAGAGACACCCAAATCTATTGGAGCGTCCGATGTGGCCTTTGCGAATCAGAACAGTGGACCACCTCGAGGCAGGAATGAAGAGAGGAGAGAGATCAGCATCAATGTAGATGATGGCAAGATAGACGGAACTCGAATTGCCAGATGGCATTATTTTCTCCAATTTCCTGCATTTTGACAAGAGTCTGTAGCTCAGTCGACAGCGAAAACAAGGTCGATGCTCACCATAGCAGTCGTCGGTGTTGAGAAAAGAGCACTGGAATATTACGGCCGAGGGCGGGGAGAGAGCGCTGTGTAAGCCGGCGGGACCGACACAGCAGACCCGGCTATGTCCGGATGAGATGGCTCCTTTTCTTTTGGGCATTTGGCGCACGCGAATCCCGTCTTTCCTCTCTTCCTCCACAACCTTTTTCTCTTTATTTTCCTCGTCGTCGGCCACAATTATCTCGACGATACTTGGTCGGGGTCGCTCGTCTGCGATCCCTCGTCACACTGTCGGTCAATCAAGCAACACACGGTAGCCGCACGACCTCGAAGAAAGGCATCGCTACACATTTCGGTTTGAAGGGAGGGATTCCTCTTCTCCCTTTGGGTATGGTTTTTGGCGGCCTCAGCATCTTGCTCTATGGCGGCCGGTCGTTTATGTTTTCGGCGGAGAGAGCTCTGCAAAAGGTCGACCTCCAGTCGGCCTTCTTTGCATTGGTATTCGTAATTGTGCTTCTGGTCTTGGGTGCGTTTCTTACATAACTGTCGTTTGTTCGTAACGGATGGCTTATGACCCGTGTTTTATCTTAATTGCCCTTGTGCTACTTCCATATGCATGTATGAACCGCGACATCGCTGTAACCCCTCTCATTGCTCGATCCTTGGCTTAATTGCCTCACTTAGCCTATCTCACCAATCCATCGGAGACCTCATTCCGCACATACCTCACGGAGCAGTCCTTCAGACAGCATCTCAGTCGCCTCGAAGCAAGCAATCAGGACGATCAAAGCGACTCTGAAGACTCAGGCGTCCACTTCTCACTCACGCGCAAGATATCCAAGGCCTCCACGAAGAACGTCGACAACTTCTCCTCTCAGCCATTCCATTTCGTCAATCGTGCTGCGGTATCCTTACGCACGCCCAAACATGTCTTTTACAGCTTTGGGATCATGACCATCGCTGCGGTCTTGCCAACAGGAGCAACCAACCGCTCAGGCGCTACTTCGCAAACGGACGGTTTCATGGTTTCAGAGTCATGGTTTATAGGCGCGTTTGGAAAGTGGTGGCGGGGAGGCCCTATTCAGGCGTGGTGGGTCGAGAACGCTGCGAACACAAAGGACACGGAGAGGTGTAATTCTGGTGTTCTGGATATGAAGCCCCTTGATGCCTTAGAATGCTACGATGGTGCGTATAGACCTTCTGTTCAATGTTTCATCGGACTTATGACTGATTTGCGTTGTAGTCGGACATGTCTCTATCAACTGTCGAGAGTCACCGCAGAAGCCTCGTGTCTCGGAGCGGTCCCTGCAGCGGACCACGAGCAACGCGCCACGGAGCACCACACCTCCTCCTCTTCCGAAATCTGCGTCCCTGCCACTTCATGTCGCTCGCGTGCCGCACGACAAACAACAACATCAACCACAACAACACAATATACGACAAACATCCTCGCAATCCTTGACGACGACGTCTCCTGAGCCTGCGAGGGTTAACCCTCCAGCGCTGCTCCCGTCGCCCTCGACGATCTTTGACCAGTCTCCTGTGATCAGTGATATTCTGCGACAGATTAACAGCTCTAAAGCGGCCGTACATGATCTGCGTACGCAGCTGAAGGACTTCCGCGCTGCAGCCGCAGAGTCCCATGCTGTCATTCAGAGCGATTTGGACGTGCACAGAGAGCGAAAACGGAACGAGGACGCTGCTCGTTCAGAGTTGAAGGCGCGGACGAAGACGTTGGAGGACTCGAAGAGGTCGGCGGAGGCTAGTAAACGGGAGGCGGAGAAACGGCTTCGTGCGGCGGAGAGTGCACGGGATAATGCGAGTGAGAGGGTGCAGCGGTTGGACAAGGAGATAGGGGCGTTGAGGCAGAGGATGGATGAGGACGAGGAGGCGATTGTGAAGGGCAAGCAGGACGGGGTTGAGATGGACAAGGAGATGGCGGAGCAGCTGGAGAGGAAGAGGAAGGAAATTAGGGTCGCGGAGGAGGTTATTTCTGCGTTGAACTCGAGGGCGAAGGAGCTGGAGGAGAAGATCGCGGCGGAGGAGGAGAGGGTGAAGAGGGCGAAGGAGCAGGCGGACATGAAGAAGCAGGATAGGGCGTTCAACCCGCTGCACGTCGTGAGCGAACCTTTGGACGCCCCGCTGTGGTCTCCTATCGTCCCTGAGGTGCAAGAAGCGGCGGTGGACCCGCATTTCGACATACACACCGATTCTTCGGCGCATATAGAGGTATTCCCGGACATTATTCCAGCTGAGCATATGCAGAGTCGACGTCCCTCGATAACCGAGGAGCCTGTGCAGTCGACTACGTCGCCCAGGCCAAGGCATCTCTCACTTGGTACTCTCTCGAACTTCCGTGACCACTCGATGCCGCTGCCTGCGGATGCCGGACTGCCCACGATCTCGACGGACGACGTCCCGCCTCTCACCTCTGGTCGCACACAATCTACGAAGTTCTCGCCGTTCAGCGATCAGGAACTCGACGTCTCGACCGACATGCACGGCGACATTGCCATCTCTCCACGCAGCACGTCGTTGATCCCCACGAGTCTCATTAAAACACTCGACCGCGGCGGGGCAACTGAGGATCTCTCCCGCTCTTTCCAATCTGAGACTGACTCGGTGCTGGACCGCGACTGGAGGAAGCTGCATCCGTTCCCCGCGCAGCCCGTCGAGAACGCGGCGGTGTTCAGCTCGTCGCCGACGTCGCTGCATTTCCCGTCGTTCGATGCCGTCGACCAGGAGGACCCCTTCGAGATTCGGCCCCCGCCGCCTCCCCTGCGCCATCGTATCACGAGCGACGGCCTGGAGACCGAACGAGTATATTTGAACGGCACACTGGCGACAGATTCCATTGGCCAGCCTTTGGCACGCTCGCGCACCCAGGAGTCGGACGAGAAGACGGTGCCGCCCCGCCGGTGGTTCTCGTCGTCGAAGGACGTTGACAGAAAGGGGCTCAATCCAGAAGCAAAGGCCTTCCACCTGAAGAAGTTCCCCATCTTCGGTGCGACGCCCAAGGCCTCCATCGACAGCGCGACTTCTCGTGCCTCCACCGCCTCGTCGCTCAGCCTCCCGACCCTCTTCGCCGCCCCGACGACCGACGCCAGCTCGATATTCTCGACGCTGTCTATGCGTGCGTTCGCGCCCTCGCCTGAGGAGCGTGAGGCTCTCACCCGTGCCTTGGGATCTGCGAACACAAGTTTGGAACGTCTTCCAAACTTGGCCGATGTCATAGGAAGCATCCCTTCTTCTCCCAATAACTCGCACGGGATCGTCGCTCAACGTGCGCCACAGCCATCAGCATCGGAGACGAGATTCTCCTGGCTCCACTCGTTGCGACGCCCCCGATTCAGTCCGTGGGACGACGAACTCGCCGATAACAGCACCGCGTCTCGCTAAGGCCCAGTTATCCTCCAACGATGTATAGTCGAAATTTGCTTCATGTATGTATGTATACACCAATATGAACTAAACATAACTGTGATACGCACGCGTGTGGATGCGAGGGTCTGCTAACAGGTGGGAGATGCATCTAACGAAGCTTACGACCTGTCAAAATAGAAGAACGATCATGTTTTTTCGATGTCTAGAGCTCGCGCCGCTGCCTATTGCGGAGAGAAGCCCAGTGTCTTCCTAGGCGAAGACACTCGGCTTCTTTCCCAAAAAGGCAGTTTAACTGGATTGGGACGCGCGGGCGGCGACGTCGGACGCAGCGTGAGCTGGTTCAAAATGGCGGGCACGCCGCCTCGTCGAGCTCCCCTCTTTTCCCCCATTCTATCCCCATTCCTACGTCCACAGACACAGCCTATACCCACTTTCTTTTGAATTCTTTCCCTTTCTATTCATCATGCTCGACGTCGTGCGCATGGCTCTTTTGGCGGCGGTCTCGTTGGCCATCCATATCGCGGAGCGGGGCTGCCAGTGGCCGGTGCAGCCCTCCAAGTTGTACAAGAAGATGCAGGGTTTCTTGATTGGAGGTAGCAAGACCAGTACCGTCAGCTATCAAGCGACCGCTCAGTTGGCTGCGAGAAGGGCTGAAGCACGGTACGTCATAAAACCTCTCCACTCTGGCTACATTACTAAAACTGTGTACTAGGGCTGCGCGGAGGGAAGCGGCGACGACTGCCTGGAGAGAGAAACTCGTGCTCATGCTGGGCGACCTCGCACCTCCCGAGCTCCGCTCGGGTAACTTCTCTCAACTCTATGGACGTGCAGAGGCCGCGGATCCGCTACCGCTTCATACGCAGCAGCTCGTCGACCGTGTATTCGGACCGCTTCCGTACGCTCAGGCTGCCCTTCAGTCCGACGCAGAACCCGTCGATTGCACCGGCGCACCCGCGCAGCTCGACACCGCGTGGTTCTGTGTGGTCGTCTCCCCGTTTGAGTGTCCTCCGGAGGCGGTTTGGACTCTACCGTCTTCGACCGGTCCTCCCACCGCATCGTCGGTCCCCTTGGACATGCTTCTCACGGCAGTCTACATCGCTCTCACTGGCGTGGCAGCAGTCGTTGTCGTCTCAGCCTTCCTTCGTCAGTACGCACCCCTCGCGAGGATCCTCGGCGTTCTCAGGCCTACTGCTGTGTCGCCCGTTCTCGACGTCGCCTTTCGGGACCTTCAACTTCGTGCACCTGTTGCGGCAGTTGTCGATGCCGCCCAATCTACTATCCCTGGTATGTACTTCAATTTCAGCTTGCACAATCGTGAACTTACCAGGCTGTTTAGTGACTGTGAACGCCCCGCCTGGGTGTGCTGCTACGACCCCCAGATCCAATCTTGTGCTACCAGCGGGTACCGGGATTGACGATGTCGTGGTGGAGGTAGAGGAGGTTATGGTGGAGACGAAGGCTACTGCCAGGGAAGCGGAGGTTGATGTCGAAGTCGCTGAGACGCATGTTGAGGCGGTCGTGGCGGAGGCGGAGGTGGCGGAGGCAGAGGTGGACTCGGGGGAGGTGGTGGAGGCAGAGGTGGTGGAGGCAGAGGCAGAGGTGGTGGAGGCAGAGGTGGACTCGGAGGAGGTGGCGGAGGCAGAGACCATCAAGGCATCGGGGGTGGAGGTCGCTGAGGAGGCACCGGTGGTCGTTGACATGGAGGTAAAGGTAGACACACCTGTGGCTGCCTCCCCGCCATTGTCTTCTACTCAAGATTGGAATGCCGTTTATCAGGCTGACCAGTCACTGGTGTTCATGCCCAGCGAGTTGACCTCAGACACCAGTGGTGAGTAATGCTATGTATTTATATCACTCACTACTTCCAAAGTACTAACCTACATAATCTCCTAGATGACCCTGCACAAGAATGGTCCCACAATGCGACATTCGGGACGAGCTCGTCAGAGTCAGAGTCTATCAGTGGAGTGGCCATCGCTGCCAACACCTTCCTCGCCACAACATCTGAGTCTCCGGGCCTGTACCAGACACCTCAGGCCCCCAGCACACCGAGCTTGGCGGTGGATGTTTCAGTGTCACCACCTGCTGAGGACCAACCTTCGTGGTCCGCTCCGAACGAGGTTTTACCGGAGTCCACATCAAACGAAGCAGCTAGGGCGGAATTGGCCGCCATGAATTCCCTCGACGCTGAGGCTGCTCTCAAATCCGGTGACAGCGGCAGTGGCTCACCCTGGTACAATCCTCTCCCTGGTGCCATCAAGGACAATCGACGCCCCAAGTTCTGCTTTGCCGACAGGTCGCTCAAACTGGCACTTGCCTCTGCTTGTGCTCAGGATAGATCCATACCCGCGGTGACAGAGCAGATTGTCACGCCTATCGAGGCGCTGTCTGTTCCCGTTAACATACCTTCTGTCCCGGTCGAGGTCCCCGCGACACCACCATCCGTCTCTGTTAGTCCTCCGATGCCCAAGTCCCCCTCGTCTCTTGATACCCCAGCACCCGGAACGATCAGCTCTACCCCTCCCAACGACTCTGCACCAGGACGGGTACGCGAGCAAGTCGCTCTCCTCGACGCCCCGGCAGCCGAAGTGTCTCGTCTGCAGGCCGCCTCAGGTTCGCGCGGCGGTCACGCTCTGCACCCGCGCGGTCCGCTTGTCAGTCAGCGATTGGAGGAGCTGCGACTCGAAGGCGAAGCTAATATCCTTCTCCCGAAGCCGTCGAACACATGTCGCAAGGTATCTCGCATCCCGAAGTACACTACAGTGACTACACCGAGGACCACTGGCACCGACTCCTTCCAAGTTGCTAAGCCCCACGGGCAGTCACAAATCAAAGCATCTCACGCTGGAGGATCCGACAACCGTTATCCAGTTCTAAGATAACGTCAGGGTGCCAATCACGATGAAGCCTCGGGAAGGGTCCGCTAGAGCCTGAGGTATATGATATAGCATACTAGCATACATTTCTATCTGTACTACCGCGTAGAATTCGTGAAGCATTGTATTTGCGATATTTCCACCCTACAGTGATACTCTATTGGTGGTGCTGTCATGTTCAACGCAATTGAAGGTAAGCCGAAAGCCCATTTGAAGTATCCTACGGGGTGCAGCAAACTATTCGCATTGAGTACATACTATATGATGTATACAAACTATAAAGGTGGAAGCAACACCGTATGCCAGTCGGGTTTAACGAGACGCTTCAGTTCCTCGACAGTGGCCCTCGACCCCATATGACCTTGAAGGCAGCTATATACAACGGGCCACAATGAGACGAGAGCATGCACATTGCCAGATGTTTCCGGTGTGTAGTCAACGGTAATCGCCTTGATGGCCTCCGAGTCCGCGAATGGTCGGAATCCCATGAGCATCTCGAATAACGTTACGCCCATCGCCCAAGTGTCGACACCTTCGGGTATGAAGGAATCGCCCCAGAAGAGCTCTGGTGGGGAGTAAACTAGCGTACCCAGAAATCCACCAGGATGTTCGCAAAAGAGGGTTTGGGGATGCAATGCAATCCTGTCCTCTAGAATTGATTGGGCATTGCCGAAGTCGATAAGCGTTATCTAAGAAGATGTTGATCAGAACTCAGGCATCGCAGTGAATACGAAAGTATCCATAAAAGGTACTCACCTTGAGATTCTCGTCAATGAGTATATTTCCCGGCTTGATGTCACAGTGAATAATGCCTTTCGCATGCAAGTACCCAACGATATCGACAAGCTGTGAAAAGACGTGTCTCGCGTCCGCCGCAGACATGGAGCCGTGCTGTTCCAGGTATCCGCGCAAGCTGCGATCAGGATAGGATGGCTCCTCGTCGGTGTCTACTGAAGGGAACCACGGCGTCCCATAAAGCTCTTGAACCTGTACGCACAGTCAGTCAGTTTCATCACGAATGAGAACCGGGGCAACACTTACGACGTAAACATAATGATCGTCGCTCATGACGTCCAACAAGCAGGCAATGCCGTCGTGGTCGAGCTGCTCCATCATCATCACGTCGTTTGGCACCTGCCCGTATTTCGGATGGACCGGCCAGGAAGACGAATTCTTCTTTCGCCTAACAACCTTGATTGCGACCTCTTTGTTGTCTAAGAGCTGCCAGCCGTGGAGAACAAACCCGTGGCCTCCGGCTCCAAGCTCCGCATCGATGAAAACCCCGTATTTGTAGAGGAAGTCAGGGTGGAGGTCGTAGTCGTCAATGAAGTATTCAGAAATGTAGCGTCCTGGATATGCGGGGAGTGTCCCTGTGTTCTTCGGAGGGACGATTTCATACGCTGCCAGGGAGAAGCAACCTGGATAGGGGGGGAGTGGATGCTCCTTCTTCGCGTGAGCAGGTGTGTCGTTGGCAGCGTCGTTCAACAGAGCAGGAATACCGGACTCCGGAAGGGGCCCATCGAGGGCTACGGTGGCCGTAGAGCGTAGAACATCTCCAGCGATGGTGATGTCGCAAAGAGCATAGAGGCCTTCGAGGTCATCCTACAGCGACAGATATGAGACTACGCATCGTGATACCACTAAAAACAAAAGCTCACCTTGGATGCTACCAGAGCGTTCTCGAAAGACGCCAACTTCCGCAGGAAGTAACATCGCTAGAGGGAAAAGATACCATGTCAGCACAATCACAGTAGGAGAATGGGAGTGCGGAGACGCACCCAAACAGAGAAATCTACCAGAACACAATATACAGCGAACGAGACAGCGCTCAGCACCTTGATCG